>FR990128.1:9424900-9720298 GCA_905404295.2 Ochlodes sylvanus
TAGATTTTTGAAAAATAACGTAGTAACGAACTTTTCAGCATGTAGGTATGTATAAATTAATTAGCGAACCCGAAGTTTAAAACTGGCTGGCTCCATTGGCCTAAGGAGCAATGTCATGCTTTTCACATTTATGTTGCCTGCTAGAGAATGCCAGTAGGCGCAATGCAAGATCCCTTCGTTAACCTAACATACATAAGGTGAAAGAATTAAGAAATAAAAAAGTAATCATTTCGTAACGGCCGCTTATAATATTAGTTCTGGAGAAACTAGTAGGCAATATTGTTATGTTACATACAATATTTTATAGTGTTAACTTTTGTACAGGAGCTAGGTATGACGTGAGGATAATGCATACAATGCTGAGTCCACTATATAAGCACATATATAAGCACGGGCTGCTCCTCATGACTGAGGGGGCCTAGAGCATACCCCACCATGCTGCTCCAGTGCGGACTGGTGGAGTGGTTACTGGCCAACGCAAGTGTCGGAAGGTTTTATGCCGCCCAAAGGCATCCGACATGGCTAAACGACTGTAACCAAATAGAAAAAAACTAGGACCGACGGCTTTACGTGCCCTCCGAAGCACGGAAGCGCTCAAGAAATGTTTGGCAAAAATATTCTAAATTAAACTCACAATTCCTATTCTTAGTAACAGCATTTTAGTACACAAAAGTCTTGAAACTTCTATTTATGCACTTAAATGCTCGATAACAAACTGTTAAGTGAAAATATTAATCAATGTTTGTTATTGTGCGCGAAATACACCAGCTGGTTTATAGTTAATGAACATAATCATAATTAATTACTGATTTATTTCATTTTATGTCAGTATTCTATGGTGAGAGGTTGGTTGTTATTCTTTTAAGTGGGTATCTACTAATACAATCGATTGGCATTGGTCATATTATGTAGTATGACATGCTGGTTTGACTTCCAATAAACGGCCATCTTCAATTCGACAATTTCGTACACCGTGAAACATGTATTGTGATTGTTACATAAATTTGAATATTATTATTAAAATTTTAGAGAAAACAGTTAATTTCATCGCCTCGGTAGAAAAGTTGAAATTCGAAAAAGTCGAACGCCTACATTTATTTTAAAGCAATGAATGTTATCTGCATGTTCGATATCAACATCAGATACGTCGTTAGACAGGAAAGACAAAGCTTGATAAGTACCTATGCTAGCACTTTGATTCATAATAAATATTTAATACACAATTCTGATTCATCATCATCATCACAACCCATAACTGTCCCACTGCTGGGCACGGGTCTCCTCTCACAAAGTAAGGGGTACAGGCTAGAGGCTATTGTCCACCACGCTAGTCAAGTGCGGATTGGCGGACTTCACACACCATTGAGAACATTATGGTGAGCTCCCAGGTGTGCAGGTTTCCTCACGATTTTTGCCTTCACCGAAGCAAGTTATAGTTAAATTCTAATACGCACATAATTTTTTAAATTAGAGGTGCGTGCTGGAGTTTGAACCCTGGTCCCTCGTTTTGGAAGTCCAACGTTTAAGCACTCGGCTATCACTGCATCTTTCTCATTATTTTCCAATAATTAAAAATGAAAATGACCATATTGGTTAAGCCCCTTATCCAATCTTTATAATGTAAGTCAAGGTATCACGGCCTTGGCTTGGCTTCAACCTATTAATGGCCCACTACTGAGCACGGGTCTCTCCTCATACCCGAGAGGGCCTAGAGCTTACTCCACCACGCTCCTCCAGTGCGGATTGATGGAGGGGTTAGTGGCCAACCCAAGTGACGGAATTTTTTTATGCCGCTCAAAGGCATCCGAGATGGCTTAACGACTGCTACCAAATGGTAAGAACCGGGAACGACGGCATTACGTGACCTCCGGAATCACGGCCCTATTAACCTTTTATGGTAATAAGTAGCAAACGAGCAGTCGAGCCATGTGAAGTTGTCACCGTCATCTATAGACATGAGTTACATAATTATGTAAGTACATCAAAGACATGACCGATGCGTTGTCGGTCAAGAAAGAAGAGGAAAGAAAAAAGTAAGCAAATAGATACTTCTTATATTCATACCTACTTCTACAATAGGTATTAGATAAATCAATGTAAGTATATAAAACTCTTCCATTACTGAGTGACTGACAGACAATTTGAATTTGAATAAAAAAGGGGATAAACTGAAACTTTATTTCTTCAATGGATTCACTTGAAAATTTGTAAGTAGGTTTCTCAAGTGACACGAGTGAGAAGTAAGAAAGGATTTTTGGAAATAAAGATTTTCGCGCGGGCGAAGCTGCGAGCGCAAAACTAGTCTCGTATAAAAGTAATAGCATGTTATATAACATAGAGAAAGATTTCAGGGCCACAAGACGTCAGGTATTTTCAGGACCAAAAGGTTTATTATGGTTGTTTGGTTTAATATCTGTGACAATGGTATCCTCGTCTAGCAGGCGACTCGCTGCGGATGTAAATACCATTTCTGCTCTTCTGATGACTTCGTAGCTTTCGTGCGCTTACGGAGTTAGCTAAACGCGACATGTTTCTAAGACGATATCGACCGTTTTCCATTTGCAATAATCCTAACTTGACTCCTCTTTTTAAGGCTCTGTGGAAGGAAATAGGTCTATATTGTTTAATTAATGTAAGTAATTCTTATAAAACGCGGTGACTCTGGCGACACGACTGGTGGAGATGTGTAAAGGAGGAGGTAGGTGACCACTTGCCATCACTTAATTCATCTATTCGAATGCCTGTGATATCGATACTAATAATCTGCGTCCATCCTTTATGGGGTTTTAACTACGAGCTATAACGTATAGAGGATGCCCTTCCATACAAATAGTCATTCAAAAATGGTACAAATCAACTTACTTGACTATACCGCTAAAAGTTCACAATTGGTTCTTATTTTATGCCGCCTTACACAAGGCCAGCCATGATTAGCTAATTTCAGTGTCAGTAAAAAACGAAAAACGGAACGACAATTGGCTGACGTTGCCTACTAGGCTGCAGACTAGTATTTATTACGCTATTTTTGATTGGTAGTTACACTTCTACGTAGGTCTTTTTTTCGCTGGCTTTTAATCGAACTTTCATCTATTAATAGTCCTAAAATCGAATCGAATTGCGGGTGCAACACGCTATACATATTTTGCTGTTGTTCTTTAGGGAGGGTGGCTAGCAAGCAAAGTAGGTAAACAATTCTACCAACGTGCACAAGTATCGTGGGATTAAACTGAATGGTTCAGAGATTCAACTTTATCGCAACCCATGTTTGCCCCAATGCTGGGCTCAAGTCTGTTCGCATAATGTGAAGCGCCTAGGCCGTACTCCATCACCCTTCCACGAGACTTCACACACCTTTGAGAACATTATGACTGACTCACAGGTACACAGGTTTCCTTGCGATGTTTTCTTTCAACGAAACAAGAGTTAATTAAAATATTCTAATAAGCACATAACTTTTTGAAAGAGGTGCTTGTAGGGTTCGAATCTAGCCCCTCTGTTCGGGAGTCTAACTTTCAAACTACTTGCTAACAATGCTTGTGTTCTGTGATTAGAAATCTGCAACTTAAGGAACTTGGAGCTAAGGCTTCGTGCGTTTTTCAGTTTATATGTATTTACACGATATTGTATGTACTTTAAAGCTCGTTGAATGTTTCTCATTCTTTATACATTTCATTTTAATTCTTATCAAAGAAAGTGAATAGAATAATTATGAATCTAACTATCCAAACGTTCATAAGTTTCACTTGAAATATGCGCACACCGTGCACATTTAATTCGTTGGTGTAGGTTCTATTTACCTTGATACCTTTCGACTGATGGTTTGTCCTGATATTTTATACTCCATTTTAATAAATTTTATAATGGTCCGTGTAGTCCATCCAGTGTTTCGCGTTAGCTTTTTGATTGCCGATAAAACTATTTCACCTGTATTTGTAATGGATGCTTTATTAGCTTTAGCTTTCCTTTTACCTTTTGCCATGTTATATTCAAATTACGAGATTTACAGTTTGCACAAATTAAATTACTCATAAAATAATTTACAAAATGGACGGAGATATTGTAAATTCATGATGTGACTAAAACGTAGTGTACTCTATACTCTTTCATGTGACACAAGGTCACAGATTAACAACAACTTTGTGTCTGTGTCAATGTCGTGTCAAAATTTTTGAGTATATTTTTGAGTAGTATTGCTCATACTTTTTTAATTAGCAAAGAGTTTTGCAACATTAATATCCTTTTATTGTTTCCTTATTATTAGCTAATTTTTTTCTTCATTTTTTGAAAATTACAATGAAGTGTGTAGAATTTAATCCCAGGCTCACATTTCGGGACTCCAACAACCATTTGGGTATCACAACTTATATACACTGTAACTCTTATAAATCATTTTGCTAATGTAAAAATGAAGGATCGTCCGAGCGCTCGCTTGCGGTCGGATCGTTTTTTGTTTGCTCTGCGTTAAAAAATTCAAAATTGCGGTAAAAAGTACTCCAATTTATATGTATGATATATCAAAAGACGCACGTTCACTCCTGCAATGTGTTAGTGAAAGAATTTCTTAAATCGGACAAGGCCCCAGTGATATATTGACAAAAACGTGAAGTTTAGGTATCAAAGTGGCGTACGCGCGTTAGTCGCGATCGCGCGACGAAGTACATTTATGTTATCGTGTTTTTGATTTTAACTTCTATGGTGCCAAACTTATTGTTTTGTGTGGACGTAACGATATGCCGCCTCCTGATGGTCCTCCGGAGACCTCCAACGACCATCCAAGTGCTCCGAGCGACCCTGTGGGCCTCCCAGACGAGGCCCTTAGCTCCGATGCGACGATGCCGCGCGCTCGTCGCGCTCCTGTGGCGATTTTACCTCTTATACTGAACGCGGACCAGGTCAGCGACCTGGCATCTTTTAAACGGGTAGTGATATATCTCACCACTACCATCGTATCAACCATTACCGAAGGCAAGAACGTCACGGCCGCTAATAAGAAGCTCATTTGTATGGCCGCTGAAGAGACTCGAAAAGCGTTGTATGCTTATGAGAAGGTAGCTCCTGCTGCAACTGCCGCACCCGTTGTATCGGCCCCCGCGGAAGTGACTCCCGCAAACACCGACAAATTGCGCCGCGAGCTTTTGTCTTGCATGCGCGACGAGCTCGGGAAGTTCAGGGCTGAGCTTACACAAAACATGAATGGTCCCGCTTCGCTTATCACGACTCCCTCGGCTATGGAAGCTCCACCGTCATACGCACAGAAGGCTGGCTGGCCGGCTCTGGTACCCACTAGAAGCATTTTGGCTCCGGGGACTCCCAAGAAACCGCCACCATCCACGCGACCAGCCATCATCGTGGCTACTAAAACGCCCTCTACTTCGCGACAGGATGCCGTCACTGCGTTCCGCGAGAGTATAACGTTTAAGGAGTCCAACTATGCACCGACCAGAATTGTACCATTGTCAAACAATAAACTCCGAGTCGAGTTCGACACGACTCGGGACTGCGACGATGCGTTATCGCGTTTAACTTCCGCTGACGAGTCACGGGTAACGGCAGAGAGAGCGCAGAGATTAAAACCTATGCTTATTCTCAAGGGCATATCCACCTACACACCGAGTGATGAATTAACCAAAATTATTTTAAAACAAAACCCCGAATTAAACGAGTTTAATGATAGCGACATCACATTGAGATTCAAACGAAATAACCGCAATAGTAACTTGTATAACGCGATATTTGTTGTTAGTCCCGGGCTGTGGCGAGTTGCTATATCAATGGAGAGAGTCCGCGTCGACCATCAGAGGGTACATGGCGAGGACTTTTCCCCTTTTACGCAGTGTTATAAATGTCTTCAGTTTGGGCATATACAAACCAAGTGCACCAATCAAACCACGGCATGCGCCCACTGCTCTTGCCAGGATCACTTGGACAGTGATTGTCCGCACAAAGAGAGCGCTCCGAAATGTTTTAACTGTGCGTCACACAACACGAAATTCAAAACAAGCAAAAATATTGAACACAGGGCGACGTCCTCGTCTTGCCCGTTATTACAATCTGTTAAAAAACGAATCACAACTAGAATAGACTACGGTTGTCCATAGTCCATAGCCCAATTTATTTATAATTATTATGAACAAAATATTATGTCTGTATTCCTTAGTAAGTAATTAAAATTTGTAAATAAAAGTATGATTTATGTCGACATGTTATAACATCTAGCTATCAGGGGCTCCTCACGAATGTGTTAGGTACTTTCTGTTCAATAATGTGATTTATTTCTAATTTCTATGTGCAACTGATTAGCGCCGTTTATTATATTTATAATTATGTGGTTTATATATTAAATATTTTATATATATGTATTACAATATTTATTTTATCTCTCTTGCATTGTGTGCTTGTATATTTTCACAAAAATTTGAATCGTTTAAATTTCTTTGACTGTGCGCCTTGGCGGCGGTGGGAGTTTGGCTCAGTTTCGATGTTCCCCCGACTGTTCTTGGTTTGGTAAATTAAATGCATAGCATAGTCGTCTTTCGGGGAAGGACGGAATCGTATCAAATGGCGGTCCATCCTTTTTCGATAACATCAAAGATTAAAATAGGTATGCATTTTAGCTATAAGTATTAATATATACATAATATATTTTATCTAGTTTAAGCGTTTTACATAGTGATTTGCGAAACATAATAATATCTCGATAGACCATGCGCCTCGGTCGTGGAGAGGGTGTCCTGCATCAAGTAGTGGGGCATTTTCCTCCATCGGCGGTTGGATATGTAAAGGCATGGTCTTTTTTGGTGGAGTGAAATGGGTAACGTATCCATTAGCGTACTCATATTCACACCGCCAACATTTCAATTTATGTGTTTATTACTAATTTTTGAATTGTATAAATACAACCATTGTGATTATAATACATTTAACATGCTGTATAAACTCAAATGTGTGGATCAAATAAACAATAAAGAAAAAAAAAAAAAAAAAAATGTAAAAATGATATAAGATTTTACATACTTTATCTTAGTTCCAGTTGTACTCGGATGTACATGTACAATACATAACAATTTCACACAATAATAAGTATTCTCTATCAGGTCATCATGGGCCAACTTTAAACATGCGGGTGTAGATACGGGCGAATCAGTGAGTAGCTGCGTACCACTCAAGACCACGTCGCCACTTACCATCAGGAAATAGAGAGAACAGAGTTTAAACAAATTACCCGAATCTAGTTTTAATAATGAGACATGACATAAATAGCGGAGATAATATTTAAAATGAATTTTTTTTTTGGTGAAAATCAAATAATATATTTATCTATAATTTATTTATATATATATTTATTCATAACATTAACCAACCATTGAAGCAATATGGTGCGCAACCACCGGAGCCGCGCCTGGCCCCTGTTGAATCTCCGGTTGGTAACCGTTATCGTCGGCGACGTAGATCACGATGTACTCCACACCATCAGGGGTGATCCAGCTGTAGGAACCCTTTACAACAAGGTATTCGTTTTCAAGACCAGCATTCTTCACCTCGGCTGTCTCCTCGCGCTTTTGGCCGTCAGTTTGCTCGAAACTGTAATGTTAACACAAATTATGGCTAGTATCAGAACAAACTTGATAAATGGTTAATATGTTGATCTCTTCGATTTATGAGTCTTGACATGATTCGTCGATATTCCATACCGGACGTATCCCCAAAGTTCAAGGATGAGGCTTATATTGGAGCACAAAGAAGTACCCTACTAAGCTTCGTCGAATCGACGATGCGGGTTCGAAAAATGTTTGATAAATATTTTTTGTGTCGCAAAAACTCCCAGCGAATTTTAGTGGACCCGTTATTTGTGTTTACGTTACTGCTGTTTGTTTGCATGTGTATGCGCCGTGACTCGAATCGACTAATATAAGTGACAGCGTAACTTTGTATTTTGTTGTACTAATATTGTATTGTGTAGTAATATTTATATTTCTCACTTTTTATTGTTTTTATTTTATAAATTGTTATCATATATAATTGTTGTTATATAATATAATTGTTATATATAATTGTTGTTATTGTTTGATATTAAATACATAAATATGTACAGTACGGGTGAAAAGTATGGTATACTTATATAGTATACTTATGAACTTCTTCGATAAACACGTCACGCTCACAACCTATATGAATTATGTACCTATATAAATACTTAAATAAAAATTTTGGTAAGCGCAAAAGTCGAGAATGGCTTGACAAATTCGCCTAATTTTTTTTTCGTATATTCCTTAAGACCCACGGAAGGCTTAAATAATAAAAAATACATACATATATAGAAATGATATTACCGAAACGGTGGTAAATGCAAAAAATGACGTTCATAAGTGTATTCTAAATACCTACATGGAATAAATGATTTGAGTTTGAGTTTGAGTTTTGAATGTTAGAATTCCACGGAAATTAGTACCAGAAACAATTACCGGGAAGAGCGTTACATTTATTTAATTTTTACTATTAACTTTTGTTAGAACAGTTTGTCCGGGCAGCTAGTAAATGGTAAAGAATTAACAGAAAAGGTGAGTTAGAGGATTAGAATATAATCAATTGTTAACTGGAATCAAATAATATTGGGGTAACAATGTTGCGAACTACAAGCGTTGGAGTTTATTGGTTGCGTTTAGTTTTAATATTTATGTTACTTAAAAACAAATCAAATATTATAAATCCCAAGCAAATGTTGTAGCCTTGCATGAAAATAGGCATAATATAATATAGCACACTATTTAAATAAGCGAATATATAAGAACTTTTAAACGTAATTATTAATCCTATAGAATCAAAACACCGATTGTTAAATTTTTTTTCTATTTGCATATTAATTAAGGTAATGATTTTCTTTAAAATCATTCTTCCGTAGGGTCACTGATTACGGGTGTAAACTATTATGTACAATATATGCTATATTCAAAGTTAAAGAAAATGTAAGGGGACGTAAGAATTTCTACACAATATTTTGTTTTATCGTAATTGGCAGCAGTAAGCAGTTGCTAAGTAAATAAGAAGTTATTTACTCACCCGTAACTATATTTCCCATTGGAATAACCATCATTATAGAATCGCAGAAGTTGTACATTGTCCTGGGAGTATGCGGGTTTGGGAGGTGGTGCCGCCGCTACCACGGCGACGAAACATAGTGCAACGATCTATAACACAATTTAAAAATAAAAAATAATTTTCGGAACGAAAAGGATTAGGTGTAGATTTCTTGAAATGAGTTTTTGGAGCCGAAATTGTACAATCGACTTGTAGACATGTACATATAATTATGTACATATAATTATGTACATGTATGTATTAGTATACACTAATCAACATAATAAGATACTTATTTAGATCAAAGTTTTTATATTATCTTATATATAAAAATGGATCGCTGATTTTGTTGCTAAGAGCAGATCTCCAGAACGGCTGAACCGATGTCGCTAATTCTTTTTTTATGATATTCCTTAAAGTACGAAGATGGTTATTACGGAGAGAAAAATTTAAAAAAATGCCTAAAAAAGTAAAAAAACAACACTTTTCTATATTCCCATACAAAAGATTCGTAATAATACTTAAAAGTCAATTTGAACTTTAATACCATAGCATAAAGTTTAAGTGTCAGTGGAGGGTTTCCGAGAATTCAAAACAAATGACTGACACGACACACGAGACACAAGTGGTACGAGAGCTAACAACGTTGGAAAAACAAGAATTTGAGGTAGGCCAGTTTTTAGATATGTTATTTCTCTCACTCTCCTGGACGTCAATATTATCATATTATTATATTATTATATTATAATATTATATTATCTTTTTTTTAATTGAACTTTTTGCAACATTAATCTATTCTTGCTATAAAATATTTTTTTCAAATTATTGTATGTTGTTATTTAATTACCTAAAACCCCAAAATTTATTTTTCAGACAATAAATCAATTGTTAAACTTCAGCCAGACCGATCCAAAAGTGAAAAGTGTTGTGGTATCATTTTGCTTGGTCTAGAAATAGTTATCAAAAATAAATGTCAGAGAAATGACTAAAAACCACTGAATTATTTTGTGGATTAATATGGTATCAAAATGATAATTTATTTTGTACAATTAGACAGCCCGACCCCCCGTATATATGATGTCCGGGAGAGTGAGAGAGATACCATATCTCAAAACTAGCTTACCTGAAATGGTCTCTCGATAACGTTGCTAGCTCTTAGACCATTATAATATTTCCATTTCTTTATTTTCTCGATGACAGCTCCTGTGTTGCCGCTGTAGTTTAGGTATTATAGCAATTAAAATCTTCGTCAAGGCAAAATAAAACCACCACACAGTTCACGGTAAAGAGTTGTAATGTAATATTCATTAATGTCGGTAAGAACATACACGGTACTTAATGCTAATTGTTCGCCGAGTACGATGCGACGCGTAAACATAAAGATGCCATTAAGATGCATCAGGCGCTGAGTAAAATAACCAAAATTTTAAAAATGATAAAATAAGTAACGTAATAATATACTTAATAACTAATAGGCGATACTATACTAAACATGCCCCCGGGCGTTGAAAGCCTCGCTTTCAACCCAAATCATCAATTTCAGGTAGGGGACAAATCTTGCTAAATGATCTCCGAAGTACACCATTCGAAGTCTTCACATCCGCAACCCTGGTGATGCCATCCGTGCCCGGGTACACCGCAATGATCCGACCCAACTTCCACTTCAATGGTGGCACATTTTCTTCTTTTAGAAGAACTAAAGCATTTAGCTTCAATGTTGCACCTTTGCTGGAGCGCCATTTCGTGCGTACTTGGAGTTCTGACACATACTCCTTGCTCCACCGGATCCAAAAGTGCTGGCGTAACTGTTCAATACGCTGGAACCTGGTCAACATGCTTGTGGAGCGGTCGAGATAGTCCGGTGCAGGCAGAGAGGTCAATGGACGTCCAATTATGAAATGTCCAGGAGTCAAGGGCATCAAATCTTCAGGGTCTGAAGAGAGAGGCGTTAGTGGCCGGGAGTTCAATATGGCCTCGATTTGAACTAGCGTTGTGGAAAGTTCCTCGTACGTTAAATGACAATTGCCCAACACTCTAACTAAATGATACTTTGTTGACTTCACACCAGCCTCCGCAAGACCAGCAAAATGAGGAGAATATGCTGGTATAAAATGAAATTTAATACCGTCATTAGCCATAACTTCAGTTAACGAATCGCAGTTGTTCTTTAAAAATTTGGAAATATCGTTATACGCGCCAACGAATGAGGTACCGTTGTCGGAATAAATGTTTGTAGGTTTTCCTCTGCGTGATATAAATCTACGCAATGCCATTAAGAAGGTGTTACTCGTTAAGTCGCCTACCAATTCCAAATGAATGGCCTTTGTTGCGAAGCACACAAAAATGGCGATATAGACTTTAACTAATTTACACCCACGACCTTGGTGGGAAGCAGACTGAATAGGGCCTGCATAGTCTAACCCGATATTTTGGAAAGGAAAACCTGCTAGAAGGCGATGCTGCGGCAAGTTACCCATAATAGGTGATACAGTTTGCCCTTTCATTCGGCAACACTTGATGCAAAGTCGACAGCAATGCCTTGCTAAATTGCGACCTCTGATCGGCCAATACGTTTCTCTAATGGAAGACAATAATAATTGTGGCCCGGCGTGCAGTAACCGTCGGTGTTCATAATGAAATAATAATTTAGTGAACTTATGAGTGGACTGTAATAAAATTGGATGTTTCTTTTCATATAAATAGTCAGAATTAGACAAACGGCCTCCCACACGCATTATTTTATTGTCATCCAGGAAAACATTAAATTTCAATAAAGGACTTTTCTTAGGTAATTCTTTATTATTAATGAGTAGTTTATACTCAGGAAAAGTTTCGTATTGTGATTGCCTGATAATTACATTTAATGCAGATTGCAGTTCGTCGGTACACAGAGGACCAGAACAGGACTGCTTTCTACAACGTTTAATAAACCTTAATATAAATGCCACAGTACGATTGAGCCTTAAGAAATTTGAAAATCTATTAAAATCAATGAATTCATTATTATAAATTTTATTATTAGCTATATCACTATATAAAGAAATATTACTAGACTTCAATTCTGGTAAGGTGTCGTTATTAATAGATAAATGATTCGATGGCCATAGTGAGGCGTCCTCATAAAGAAAAGATGGACCTGACCACCACTTGTTTAAAGTCGCTATAGATTTTATATCTACTCCGCGGGAAATGTAATCTGCAGGATTGTCTTTGGTACCTACGTGCCTCCACTGACAGTTAGATGTCTTGTCTAAAATGTCTGCCACCCTGTTACGAACAAAGGGTTGCAACTTACTAGGCAACGTTCTCAACCACCCTAAGACAATAGTAGAATCCGTCCAGAATACAGTGCGAACATTCTCCAGCCGTAATGAGGCGATAGCCTTTTTATAAAGACGGGTACCTATTAACGCGCTACACAATTCGAGTCTCGGTATAGTGGTTAACCTAAGTGGAGTTACACGACTCTTAGCAAGTAGCAGGCGCACTACCACCTCACCATCATCGTTGACACTACGAACATATAGACATGCGCCATACGCACGTTCAGATGCGTCAGAAAAAATATGGAATTCAACGGATTTCGGTGAGTCGCAAATAACACGCCGCGGGGCATAAATATCATTTAAACAAGGTAGATTTACGACTATCTCAACCCACAATTTATTTATTTCAGGTGGTAGTTGTTCATCCCAGGACAACTTTTCCAACCAAAGTTGTTGAAGCAACATCTTCATAACAATAACACAAGGAGCTAGCAAACCAAGCGGGTCAAAAATCTGTGCGATTACTGACAAAATATCGCGTTTAGTGTTTCCACCGGCAACCAAGCCACTTGGAAAACACAACTGATCAGAATTTGGTAACCACCCAAGTCCTAACGTTTTACTAGGCTCGGAAGTGCCGATGTTTAAATTCACTGATGACTGTGGAGATTCAGGCTTAGGAAGTACCCGAGGCTCGTTAGACTTCCACTTTCTCAAATTCATTTGAGCAGAAGCTAATGTGGAAGTGACCCCGTCACGTAAATTAATGACTTCTTCTAAGTCGTCCCCACCAGTTAACAAATCGTCAACATAACAGTCATGGATAATAGCATCGGCAACTTTCTTGTCGGAAGCCTCCAGTCCTAGCTGCTTCATGCATCTTGTTGCTAGATACGGAGCGCTTGCCGTACCGTAAGTGACGGTGTTAAGCTGGTAAGCTTTAAGAGGATCCGACGGACTATGGCGCCAGATAATTTGTTGTAGTTTTCGATCATCTGGATGAACGTACACCTGACGATACATTTTCTCCACGTCTGCTGCGATAACATATTTGTGTTGTCTGAACCGCAGCAGAATGGATAGCAAGTCGTCTTGCACCACTGGCCCAACCATTTGGATTTGGTTGAACGAAACGCCAGTGGTAGTAGGACTGCTTGCGTTAAAAACTACTCGCAGCTTTGTAGTGGAACTACATTCACGTAAAACCCCGTGATGAGGAATGTAATGCACATTAGGGTTTGAAATAATGCTATGACATTGAGTCATATGACCTAAGGATTCATATTCCAACATGAAATCCTTGTACATCTCCAAGAGTTTAGGCTTTGCGTTAAGTTTTCTCTCTAGGGAAAGAAAACACTGCTTCGCTCGTGACAAAGAATCCCCTAGTAACTCAGGTGACTGCTTGAGTGGGATTCTAACACAAAATCGACCGTTATCTAAGCGAGTGGTGTTTTTTATAAAATGGTTTTCACAAGCCCTTTCCTCCGGAGAGTACTCAAAGTCTGTACTTACCTCCTCGAGCTGCCAAAATTTTGTTAATTGGTTTTGAATGTCATGAACATCCTCATCACACTGGACATTTAACTTCGCAAAGTTACACAAGGCTTGAGACGATGATACATGGCCACCTTTAATGGGACCTGATACGAGCCAACCCAGTTTCGTATCACAGAGTATCGGTAGTCCGTCTCCTAACGTAAGCCTTTGAGTACCTAAAATGTCCCAAAATACGTCCGCGCCGATCAATATATCGATAGCGGCCGGCATATGAAAGTGTGGATCCGCAAGACACATATCAGACGGAATGTTTATAACAGACAAATCTATCTGTTTGCATGGTGTATTATTGGTAATTGAAGGCAAAATAAAACAATGTATATTCGTCGAATAACTGTCGTCTAACGATTTTATTTGTAAGCGACATGATTTATTAATTTGTGACGTAATATTATTGATCCCTAAAATGGAGTTATTTATCCTAATAATAGGCAGCCCTAGTTTCTCATGCAGTGCCTCGGTCATTAAACACGTCGTACTACCGCTGTCTAACAACGCACGAGCGACATGTTGTTTACCGTTCTTACCGAATACTTTAATTAACGCAGTGGACAATAACACATCTCCGTTTTGAGTGTGCGGCAGCGCAGCGACACTTGCCGACAGTGATAAGCGAGCACTCGACTCGGGCGGCTGCTGTGTCGGTAGCTGCGTATGCGCAATGGGATGCATGATGTTGTTATTATCCGAGTTATGATGTGTCGCACCCTTAATCGCAGAAACCGGTTTGTTATTACGATCCAAGACATGCACCAGTGTATTGTGTTTACGCCGACAAACCTTGCAGCCTGGCTTCTTGCAATTATTAGCGTAATGTCCGGACTGTAAGCAGTTAAAACACACCTTGTACTCGGGCAGTAATTTTAGTCGCGATTCATTAGTGAGCGATAAGAAATGAGGGCAATTAATTAATTTATGATCATTATTACACTTAGGACAACGTTTAGAAAATGAACTATTTTTATTACTGCAATTATTATCAGAAACAGAAACCAAAGTTTTTATCTTATTGGTAGACTTGTTGATGTTAGGTGAACATAAATTATTATGACTTTTATTTGAAGATGTAGACAATTCTATGGTTTCTAATAAGTCAGCCCTATTTTTAATAAATGACAGAAATATGTTAAATGTTATTTTTCTATCTTGCTTTATAGACTGCTCCCATTCCCGATATGTCTTGCTGTCAAGTTTGTGTGTAATTATATAAATGAGAAGCGTGTCCCAGTGTTTAGTTGGTTCTCCTAGGGATTCTAAAGCTCGTAAGTGTTTATTAGTTTGATCTAAAAGGCGTTTTAAATTAGCTGACGACTCTCTTGTGATGACATCTAAATTAAATATAGCAGAGACGTGATTGTGAATTAACAGTCTTTTGTTTTCATAGCGATCGCATAGTATCTGCCAGGCTAATGAATAGTTGGCAGATGAGAACTCAATGGATTGAATAACTACCGCAGCAGATCCCTCCAACGAAGCCCTCAAATAATGGAATTTATTAATATTGTCTATATCGTCATTATCGTGAATGAGGCTGGAAAAGGTGTCATGAAACTCCAACCAGTTGTCATAGGAGCCGCTAAATTTTGGCAATTGAATGGTAGGCAACTTAATGTTGTTGTGGGCGCACGAGCGACGTACACTTACCTCAGTCGCAACACTCTCGGCCCTCCTACAATCATTGAGAATTTTACGTGCTTGTGAAAGTAATTTATAATATAATTTTTCAAATTCCCTACGCTCTAGTAGGTGAGATTCAGCCTCATCTACTAGGCACTCTAAAGACAACTGTACCTCTTCAAAACGATCAAACATTTTTTCCATCCGCGCGATACGTAACTGCAACTCGTCAACTTCGAAGGTGTTTAGAGAAGCAGCATCCAAGTCATCGATGTAACTTGAAAATGACGTTAATTGTCCCTTGTAGGCTGCACGTTGACGAATAAGTTTTACCTCTTGCGTCATCTTGCGAGGCTGGTATGTAATCAACCTGGAATTGATGTAATAATAGCTAGTTTATAAAAACGTCTTAATGTGTGTTTAACAATGATGTTCCTATGTACTGTAATACTTAAGTACGAATAATAAAAATTAGAAACAACAATGTAATTTCAATTTATGACCAAACTTCAATAATCTAATTATGATTTTAACACTTACTTGAACTATTTTTACACAATGTTATTAAGAAATTGAATAAATTATGATTTGAATGCTAACTTAACAATCTTTACAAATTAATTAAAGAAACTGTGTAGATAATTATTAAAGGCAATATTTACTTGAAAGTAACTAACTAAATTATTAATTACTAATCACTTCTAACTTTTACAATAAATTAACTGATCATGACTAATAGTTAAAAGTAATCAAAGTAAGTATTCACCAACCTTGTTCACAATCGAAGCTTTTATACTTACAAAATACTTATAATACCATAACAGAGTGTTGGGTGGAAATCAATGGAACACTAGTACGATAATAAGTTCAACTTTTTGGCCTTTTCTTCAAATTTATCTTCTTCCATCCACGCGGTTAACCTTCCAATGACCTCTAGTTAAACTTTAACTTCCAGATTTATTAATCCAACACGCGAATAATTTATCACCACAAATTATTCGTAAATAATCCAGCCGAAGTGACCAATGTTGCCGCTGTAGTTTAGGTATTATAGCAATTAAAATCTTCGTCAAGGCAAAATAAAACCACCACACAGTTCACGGTAAAGAGTTGTAATGTAATATTCATTAATGTCGGTAAGAACATACACGGTACTTAATGCTAATTGTTCGCCGAGTACGATGCGACGCGTAAACATAAAGATGCCATTAAGATGCATCAGGCGCTGAGTAAAATAACCAAAATTTTAAAAATGATAAAATAAGTAACGTAATAATATACTTAATAACTAATAGGCGATACTATACTAAACATCCTGTGTAAACTTGCACGAGCGACTTTTTTACATTATATATGCATTATTTGATAAAAATATGACGTTTACACACGTACAAGGTTATATCAGATTCGGAGAAACTGATAGGGATGGAGCTATATCGATAAACGTAACACGATAACAGACCCGATTTTTTTTTACAAAATGTAAGAAACTAAACTACTGCCGGAAACTTTTGTACAAATGTATTAACTAATATTATATTATATTTCATTACAAGATGTTACACGTATTTATTCTTGATAGATAATGCCAAATTCTTTAAAATTTTAGAAGCTGTTGTAAAATAAGTAGGTATAGGTAGGCACTCTACAATGAAACGAAATAATGATAATGACAGGTAATCTTTATTCATTTATTTTAATCAAAATCTAATGAATTTAATATAATTAATATATGCGATCGATATCATTAGGTACTTATTTCACAACACTACAACTATATAAATTAGAACTGTGACGTTTTTACTAATAAAATACAGTGCCATCTTAATAAAGTAAGTAAGTCAATTACATAAATTAAATATACTATAAAATAAATCATCTCAACCCAAAAAGGCTCACTACTGAGCATGGGTCTCCCCTCAAAGCCGAGGAGACCTTAAATATATCTAACCATTGTAATAAGTTATCTATACATTTATATATTCTTTTAATGAAGTTTTAATTAGGTAGTTACTACTTACTACTCCAAAAATTTATCGATGGATCAACTCGCACTTGACCATATTTTTTCGATACTATGTGTCAAAGGGGCCTTTCATTTCGTGCCGCTACTGTAGCTGATCCGGTGTAGCAGAATAAGTATTAAAAAAAAATAAAGAATCGACTGTTAGGCGGTACGAAGTTCGCCGGGACAGCTATCTCGAGAACAGCTGAACCGATTCCGCTAATTCTTTTTTTATGATATTCCTGAAAGTACGAAGATGGTTGTTACGGAGAGAACATTTTAAAAAATTGCCTGAAAAAGTCTAAAAACAACACTTTTCTATATTCCCATACAAATGATTCGTAATAATACTTAAAAGTCAATTAGAACTTTAATACCATAACGTTTATTACCATTAGTGGAGACTAATACTGAAACTTTATGTTAACCTTAAACCCCTCCGGGTTCCAGGAAGGCAATAGAATCGAGTGACGTTAGTATCGTAAAAATTATTAATTTCAAGATAGCCGTGTGGTTGAACGTTGTACTGCCGAACCGGGGGGGCCGGGTTCGAACGCCGCACGCACATCTTAATTTTCAAAAATTGTGTGCGTATTACAATTTAATTATCACTTGCTTCGGTGAAGGAAAACATCGTGAGGAAACCTGCACACCTGAGAGTGAGGCTGGGCGTATGCTGGAACGCAGGCGACGCAGTTCCAAGCAGCGCAGAACTGAGCAGATTTTGTAAAGTATGGAACGTCAATGAGCTACGTATGCTGCGACGCAGGCACGTCAGACATGTGTCAGTCCTGCTCTGCATCCCGTTGTAGAGCCGGCACAGATATCAGCGCGACGCGCGGCATAGTTTTGTTGCAATGACAGTCATGACAGAACGTTTAATAGAATCATTGTCAAACGTCTATTCTTTGTACTAGCTAAGATGCGCATGAGTTGCGTCGCAGCATACGGAGGGGGCACATGTCTGCCTCAACTGCCCTGAGGTGTACTGAACTGTGATTTGCTGTACTGCGTCGCCTGCATTCCAGCATACGCCTAGCCTTATCCATAATGTTCTCAAAGGTGTGTGAAGTCCGCAAATCCGCACTTGGCCAACGTGGTAGACTATGGCCTATACCCCTCACATTGTGAGTGGAGACCCGTGCCCAGCATTGAGACAGTTATGGGTTGTAATGATGGTAAAATGTAAATTGTCTGTGGTAAAATGTCACTTGAAACGTAAACGTCTCTTTGCTGTGCATCTTTAATATTACAATTCCTATAAAATTAAAAATTGTTTTGTTTGTGACTTACTAAATATGCCTCCTATAAAGCGGCGGACAAATTTAGGCCGAAGAACCCGAAATAACGCTACACACTCATAGCCCCACACTAGGATTCCCTGTGTCGTGGGTGCCATGGACAACACACAAGACAAGAACACACATACCCAGACCAAGAACGGAAATTTAAATTCATCATTCAAATTTCCGCCTCGCTGGGATTCGAACCCAGGACTCTCGGAAAGGCGATCCGGCGTGTTAACTATTGCGCCATCCGGGTCGTCAACGCAACGAGTCAAATTAATTATCAATCTAATCGTACTGCCGAGGAACGTGAAGATCGCAATGAACATGAAATATTTCGGTTAAGACAGACCCTGGTGCAAGCTTTTTAGTGACTATTAAAAGAATTACCTCAAACAATTTACATTTTACCATCATCACAACCCATAACTGTCCCACAGCTGGGCACGGGTCTCCTCTCACAATATGAGATGTATAGACCATAGTCACGTTGGCCAAGTGCGGATTTTCGGACTTCACACATCTTTGAGAACATTATGGAGAACTCTCAGGTGTGCAGGTTTCCTCACGATGTTTTGCTTCACCGAAGCAAGTGATAATTAAATTCTAATACGCACATCATTTTTGAAAATTAATGAAATATAATATGTAGGTATCATAATAAAAAATCAGAAATTGTTATTTTTATTATAAAGAAATTTAAGTGTTTTATAATTTTTATTTTTTTGACATATCAACTTTCTTATATTGTTGACTTATCAACTTTTTTTTATCTTACTAGCTAACCCGGTGCCAAAACATCAGAATAAGTATTAAAAAAAAAAATTAAAGAATCAACTGTTAGGCGGTACGAAGTTCGCCGGGTCAGCTAGTATAATATATGTATCACACACCGATATCTGCATCTAAGCAATATTTTACTTTATAGTGCTAACACTGACCAGTTTCATTTTTAATTGCGTTGATCCTGCGACGAATATGTTCGGAGATGTAAAGGCGAGAGTTCAAGTCGCTTCTTTTATATCTTACGCAGGCATATTTTATAAATATATATGCAAAAAATTCATTTAAATTATTAAATGTAGTTCGATATAGCACAAGTTAGCTTTGAAGGTAAACAACTGCACATTCTGACAAAGGCAAAATGTTTCATTGGTGAATTATTTATTTTTCAAAAAGTATTCGCTTACTTGAGAAATATTGGCTACAACCCATTAATGGCCCACTACTGAGCACGGGTCTCTCCTCGTACCTGAGGAGGCCTAGAGCATACTCCACCACGCTGCTCCAGTGCGGATTGGTGGAGGGGTTAGTGGCCAACCCAAGTGTCGGAAATTTTAAGCCGCCCGAAGGTATTCGACATGGCTTAACGACTGCTACCAAATGATAACAACCGGGACCGACGGCTTTACGTGCCCTCCGAAGCACGGAAGCGCTCAAGAAATTTTTGCCACTAGCGGTCACCCATCCAACTACCGACCGCGCCCGCTGTTGCTTAACTTTGACGATCACTTGAGATCGACGCAAGCCGCCGGGCTATGAGCGCTTCATTCGCTTGAGAAATATTAAGGTCATAAAATACTAATATACTCGTAATGGTAGGGGAGCCCGTGGTGCTAAATGGGGATTTACTCGAGCGTCATAGAGACCTATTGGGTTGCAAAGCTTAGATGATAAGAAGAAAAAAATGTTATATGATATATACCTTTTCATCGGTGGGGGAAGCGGCTATAGATTTTTAAATATGTAAAAAAAACTGATGCATGGACATTATTGGACATCCTCGAGCGCGTCAGATATTGATAGCATCAATGCCCTACGTATTTTTAATAATGTAAGTATGTTAATCTGATCGTTTGCATGGTGGGGGTGGTTGTATGTAAGGGTTGAAAATGAAAAAAAAAAAATTAATCGAGCGCGTCAGATTTTCTAAGGGAGTGTTAAGTGCACCAAAAATAAGCTCTCATTCACTAATCTGACGATTTCGATGGGACGCAAACTCGTGGCCATTTCCATAATGTGCAAAAAAAATTCGCCATTTTGACATACTCAAGCGCGTCAGATTAACATATATATGGTTCATCTTTATGTTCTAAACGTACTGTCTCACAATCTGACGATTATCTAGAGGGATTCGCCTAATCTGACAAAAAGAATTAGAAAAACGGTTCACCCTAAAGGCCATCCCTGCAACTTCCCGCAAATTCCATTCCTGGGCCCTTAAAATTGTACTTATGACATTTATTTTGAGCTCGCGGAGTTCAAAGAAATAATATTTCTATGCATTTGAGCTCTCCCAGCTCAAAAGTCTGATAGAAGTTTCATAGAACACTATTTTTGGAATTTTCAAACCGCAATAACTTTTGAATGGATCAACCAATTTTCACGTGGTTGGCGGCATTTGACGCAGTTTTATCATCCTCATAAGTAATTACAAGTTTTAATTGATCGAATCAAGAAAATTCGGAGTAATCCCGAAAAAATACTTTTTCGGGTTTCTTTCGTTCACGATATCTCTCGAACGAATCAACTGATTTTGACCAACTTGGTGGCGATCGACGTGGTTTTTCAAGCTCAAGGGCGGATTAGTTTTTGAAGTTGATCGATAAAGCCGTTTGAAAGTTATTCCAAAAAAACCACTTTCAAAAAAATTTTTGCTGGAATATGGTGATGGCGTCATGACAGCAGAAACTAGAGTGGGGACAGAGTGAGAGAGTAATAGATACAGAAAGAGTGAGAGAGGAATAGAAACGCGGAGAAGGAAATATAGGCATCACGCAGCTGCACGCATTTAACTTTATCGACGATTTTTTTGTTATTTCGGCTTGCGGAAATCATATATTTTTCGTTATTCTTGAATTATTTCCTTCAAAATAAAAAAAAAATTAACTACGCTCGAGAATGTCAAGATGACGTTTTTTTTTACAACTTTGCTGCCCTCCCCTTTCTTTACGTCACTCTCAAATTGCCAGATTAGTGGAATGTACATTTTTTAGGAGGTAATTAACTCACCCTACCTTAATCTGACGCGCTCGAGAATGTCTGATGATCAATTTTTTTTTACTAATCTGATCCTGTATCCTTCACGGGCGGCCTTATATATGGGGCTCATATTTGGTGGAGGTACTTAACCGGGTACAAGGTATCCCCCTGTATATTAATCTGCCGCGCTTCAGTAAATCCCGAAATCCCCTCTTGGGCTCCCCTACCATAAGTGTGTTTAAATATCAAAGAAGGACTGTTATAACTAGTAAAACACAAAAAAACACAAAGAATGTGTTTATGCACAATGTACGAGATAGGAACACTTGTTATAAAAATGTAAGATACTTTTAGGGTATTGCGAAATAAACTATTTTGCTATTAGTTATCCATGGTTGAGCAGAAATTAAACTTTAACTTGTAAAGGAGCCGAAGTCTGAAAGTTCAAAAATCAGTTAACGTTTGAGTTGATTAAGTATTTATAGATTACCCACTGCGTCGCCCCAACCTCCTCCTCCGTAGCTCCACAGCGCTCACATGGGGGCGTTATCGCCCACTTTTTTAGGGTTACGTACCAAAATAGTAAAAAATAACCAAATAAATCTGCCTCCGGTGTATAGTTACTAGGACTGGAGTCATCTTTTATAACTTGAGCAGATGTTTTTTAGTGTAATTATAATGTCTTTTGATGTTTATTTCTTCTTGAAGATAAATGAGACGTCTTGAAAAAATATTTTACGAGAATACACAGATTTTCCCAACTTAGATGTGACTTGGAAATCAGTTAGCATATTGGATAAACGCCTAGTGGTATATGAATCACCTAAGTAGCGGCGATAATTTAAACGTTTTTTTAAACGTTAACACTACCCTCGCACTAGGATTCCCTGTGTCGTGGGTGGCATGGACAACACAAATAACACATCACTAACACCCATGACCCGAAAGCAAACATTAATTATCTGTCATATAAATATCTGTCCCGGCCGGGAATCGAACCCGGGACCCCTTGCTTCGCAGCCAGAGTCACCACCAACTAGGATACGGGTTCGTCAAATTACCTACATCTAAACTGAAAACACGCTTTCACAATGCTTAATTAACTATATTAATGGGAACACAACTCTATTTTTTCCTCATAAATGTGCACTTGCAGTTTATATACCTAGAAAAATAAATACGTTATGTAGTTTAATATTATATGAGTACAATTCAAATCCAGTATCAATGTTGTATTAAAATGTTAATTTAGAAACGAACTAAGGGTTAAGTCATTTATTTCTACTCAATAATTCCTCTTAGCCTTATTAATATTAAACGTACAAACATTGAAATTTAAATAGGAAATAAATAGAAGCTTTTAATATATTATATATTTGCCCCATCGTTGGGATTCTGGGTGTTGATATTTCGAGCGACGTGAAGTATCGGTGTCACTTGGAAGCTGAGGCCAACTTCCACTTTTCCATCATCACACCACTCGCCGAAGATTGAAGTTCCATCAACATCGATTGGACTCGTGGAGAAGCTCTACGGTCCGATTCTCACGATCGTTTTTGCCTCGTACCTGCAAACTGTGGAATGGACTTCCTTCTGAGGTATACCCGGAGCGCTATGACATGGGGTTCTTCAAAAAAGGTGTAAAAAGAGTTCTCCTTCAGGGTCGGCGTTGCACTGGTGACTCCCCTGGCGTGCCCTAGTCCATAGGCGACGATGACCACTTACCATCAGGTGGATCGTCTGCTTTTACGTCAGCCCTTCAGGCTATAAAAAATGAATATTTGCCCCAATGCTGGGCTCGAGTCTGCTCGCATAATGTGAGGCGCCTAGGCCGTACTCCACCACCCTTCCACGAGACTTCACACACCTCTGAGCATTATGACTGACTTATACTTATACTGACTGAACATTATGACTGACTCACAGGTACACAGGTTTCCTTGTGATGTTTTCTTTCTAGTCTAAGGTGCTAGGTAGGTGGAAATGAAACCCATGCATGCTCGAATAATACTGAATATAATTTGTCTCTCTATCAAATTATAATACTAAGGATTATACAAAGATTACACAATCTGCAGTAGAGACAACATAAGAACATAACACCTTCACAATAGCATTAACCAACTATTGAAGCAAGAAATGGCGGAACCGTGCCGCTTATTCCGTGTTGAATCTCCGGTTGGTAACCGTTATCGTCGGCGACGTAGATCACGAAGTACTCCACACCATCAGGGCCGATCCAGCTGTAGGAGCCCTTTACAACAAGGGATTCGTTTTCAAGACCAGCGTTCTTTACTTCGCCTGTCTCCTCGCGCTTTTGGCCGTCAGTTTGCTCGAAACTGTAAAGTTAGTATGATTTAAGCAAAATGAAAGTTCTCTCATTTCATCAACTTTTATATATTTAGGGATTTTTGGCGGGCGAAGCCGCGGGTGTAGTCTTGTATAAGATAAAAATGACTGGTTGGTAAGTTTAAGGTTTTTTTCGTATGTTCCTTAAGGCCTATTATTTTGGTCTTTTCGCTCAACCAAACAGCTCTTCGTTTTACAACATATGACGTCACACGATTCGCCATAACAATTTGATGCGTTTTTTTGGGGAAACGTCAAATAGTTCATAAAAATATAAAATAAAATATGTTACAGATTGTATTTTACTGAAATATTAATATTTCAGTTAAATTAGACCATTTGGAAAACTATGAATTAGTTTTTCAAAATTAGTCAACTAGCCTATTACCGGGAAAAACGTTATATTTATTTAATTTTTACTTTTAACTTTTGACAGAACGTAGTCTGTCCGGGCAGCTAGTAAATGATAAATAATTATCACAAATGGTGTAGGAGGATTAGAACATAATCAATTAATAATAATATTGGGGTAACAATGTGCGAACTGCAAGCGTTGGAAGTTTATTGGTTGCACTTAGTTTTAATATTTAGGTATGTTACTTAGAAACAAATCAAATATTATAAACCGCAGGCAAATGTTGTAGCCTTGCATGAAAATGGGCTTAATATAATAAAGCAAACTATTTAAATAAGCGAATATGTAAGAACTTTTAAACATAATTATTAATGCTATAGAATCAAAACACCGATTGTTACCTACATTTTTTGACTATTTGTCTATAATGCACAGAGCATTTTATGTTAGGTAATGATTTCCTCTAAAATCATCCCTCCGTAAAGTCACTAATTACGGGTGTACACTATATACGCATACATGAATATCATGCTATATAAGCATGATAATATATTATATAGTATTATATAGTAAATATAAATAGAATAGAAAGCATAATATATAGCATGAATTAGCATACATGAATATAGTATATATTGTACATATTATGCTATATTCATGTATGCTATTTAGAAAATTTAAGAGGACGTAAGAATTTCTACACAATATTTTGTTTCATCGTAATTGGCAGTAAGCAGTTGCTTAGTAAAAAAGAAGACATTTACTCACCCGTAACTATATTTCCCATTGGAATAACCATCATTATAGAATCGCAGAAGTTGTACATTGTCCTGGGAGTATGCGGGTTTGGGAGGTGGTGCCGCCGCTACCACGCCGACCAAAAATAGTGCAAAGATCTAATAATAAAAAATAAAAAAATAATTTTTAAAACGAAAAGAAAACAGGTTTAGATTTCTAGAAACGATTTTTTGGGGCTGAAATTGTACAATCGACTTGTAGACATGTACATATATGTACATGTATGTATTATTAGTAAAGACTAATCAACTACTAATAAAGATACTTATTTAGATCAAAGTTGTTATATTATTATAATATAATTATGTATCACACCGTTATTTGCATCTAAGCAATATTTCACTTTATACATTTAATTTTTAAGTGCTAACACTGACCAGTTTCATTTTTAATTGAGTTGGTCTTGCGTCGAATATGTTCGCAGATGTAAAGGTAAGAGTTCAAGTCGCTTCCTTTATAGCTAAGTTCACATGTAACGCGCGTTAAAGTGCGTCAACACACGATCAAATTTAAAGAGACTTCAGATGATGAGCGCTAATGCGCGTTGCGAGAGTACTTGTCACAGAGTACCTACTCGTCAGTCCGTACCTACAGTTCAGTAGAACACAAAGTACTCTGTGAGTAGAACTTAGTGAATGGACGTGGAAGAGGCTATTATTTTGTGGTATATCTTCAAATTGAGTCATTTTAAATGTAAACTCATCTAAAATTTTAATCTACGAGTATTTACTAGTGGTGGTTTAAACTTTCATTGGTAACATTGGTAAGCGGTTGCTAAGTAAAATCTATATACGTAATATAGTAATGTACCTATCTGTAACTGTTCCCAATCTGAAAATAGAAGATATATAAGAAAAACTTTTACTGGGGGTTTTTATTATCGAAATTCAACCCAAAACAATGATTTTTTTTTTTATTGATTTAAGGCAGCAAACGAGCATGCAGCACCACCTTCCGCTGCCGCCCATGACAACTGTGACCGATTTAGAACAAGACTCATATATGGGGACTGGGATAGTTAGTCCGGTTAGGTGACGGTGTTAGAACATTAGTTGGTTAGTTTGTAAGTATGAGGACTGGGACAGGGACTGTTAGTGAATGTTAGTCCTGTTAGTTATTGTTAGTAATAGTCCAGTTAGTAAATGTTAGTAAGAGTCTCGTTATAATTCGGTCACAGATGTGTTGCTACCCTTGAGGACTGAGATGGTCGCCTCTAAAAAGTGTAGCCGGCTCCACACCTTTCTATCCGGAACACAATTGCTATTAAAACAATTATTACACGGTAGAAATGGTACTAAGTACCGTGGCGGGCGGTAGTACTACCCCGGGCCAACTCTAAGATCTACTACCTATGCAAAACAATTAATAGTACATTACGATACGTGTGCGTAAAGTAGCTTATTATTGCACGGTGTGAAGTTAGCGCACGAGCGGAGCGAGTGCGCTAAACACTGTACAAATAATATAGTTACTTAACGCACGAGTGTTGTATACTATTTTATAGCACGAGTGACATAAACCCGCCTATACTCAAACATATAATTATTTACAGGGAAATAAAAGAAAGGAAATGTTTACGAAGCTGCTGCCTGCCTGCTTTACCGACATGTCAAACGTCATTCAAAAGTATTATTAGTTTGTCTGCTTTACCGACATGTCAAACGTCATTCAAAAGTATTATTAGTTTGTCTGCTTTACCGACATGTCAAACGTCATTCAAAAGTATTTTAATTTGTCTGCTTTACCGACATGTGAAACGTCATTCAAAAGTATTTATTGTATGTAAATTGTTTAAAGTACCTATTTATTATTATAGGAATCCTATCCTCTTATCTAATACCTTTAAACGAGCAATTCTTGTATATATAATTGGAATCTCGGAATCGGCTCCAACGATTTTCAAATTAAATCGATCTAGCTAGGAATCATTTTTAGAAAATGTCATTTTATTCGTGTTTTTGTAGTCCCAATTTAAACTGAAAAATATGACTCTTCCTGACATCTATTGGCGAATAATAATACTACTATACTAATACTAATTGCTTTAACGACACAACAGCAGAATAGATGGCGTTGTTAAATGAAAATCAATTGTTTATTTATATTATTTGTGTCTTCTTAATATTATTATTCGTACTTAAATATAATTTCCAAAAAACACAATTTATAAAAAAAAAATACCGAGCAAAGCTCGTCGATCTAGCTAGGAATCATTTATATAAAATGTCATTTTATTCGTGTTTTTGTAGTCCCAATTTAAACTGAAAAATATGACTCTTCCTGACATCTATTGGCGAATAGTAATACTACTATACTAATACTATTTGCTTTAACGACACAACAGCAGAATAGATGGCGTTGTTAAATGAAAATCAATTGTTTATTTATATTATTTGTGTCTTCTTAATATTATTATTCGTACTTAAATATAATTTCCAAAAAACACAATTTATATAAAAAAAATCGAAATCGAAAATGTTGCCCATAAACTTGGTGGGGCGTACTTTTGCGACAAATGCGCAAAGTATGCCAATAGGACATCTTCACAAAAAGAATTTGATTTGTTTCCTCTGCGCCGTTTCTTAAATGCATTGTACGCTGCTGTATATAGCCTTTTTGATTTACTGGGCAACAAATTTAGGGTCACCGATTTTGCTATTTCTTTTATAGCGTCTGGAACAATTTCATCAATGCCATCTTCACTAAACTCACTATCCGAACTACGAGTATTCATTTTAGCGAAAGTTATAATAAATGTACAACTATGACTTTGATAATAATTATTAATACCGTTTCGTTTTGACTTACTTAGTATTTCTACCTACCCACTTCTCTTTTGATATTTTTCCCCTACCAATTTGTAATTGTCAACAGTGTAAGTGTCAATTTGTGCACGGTATGAAGTTAGCATCATAACCCGTGCTATAATCGACTACTTTACGCACGGAAAACCGTGGCATAAATGCGGGTTTAGGTCACAGTGTGCTATAAAATTAATTATTTTATATAGGTAGTAGAACCTAGGCTCTACTACCTACAAATTTTTAGAATCTTTTGTCTGTTTGTTTGTGGTTTTCTACGAGCTTATCTCAGGAACGGCTTAACCTTGGCTGTCATTTTCACTTGTGTTAGTAAATAAAAAAGGAGTGTCAGTTTAAAGAATCATGCCGTTCACTAGAAAAGATATTTCACTCACCCGTAACTACGATTATATCTCCCATCTGCAAAACATTTTCGTGTTGCCAAAGATCTGTGATGTCATTAGGATCTTTCGCCGCAGCTATCACAGCGGCTAAATGCTGGAACGATTTGGGAAACATTATAATATCTGCATTAGGTATACCAATCTTATAAATGTACTAGCTTTCCCCGTCGGCTTCGCCCGTGAATATTTTATACGTGTTTCATGACTTTCAATGAAAAACCTTCATACTGAATTTCATTCGAATAACTTCAAAAGCGGCAAAGTTTCATACTAACTTTGCACCCCCGATTTTACCCCTTTAGGGGGTGAATTTTTGAAAGTCCTTTTTTAGTGCTCCCCTACGTTATAAAAGGAACCCCTGTGCAAAGTTTCTAACCCTTATCGTTTAGGCCCTGCGTTGATAAGTCAGTCAGTCAGCTTTTCCCTTTTTAAAAAATACGTAATGAATAAGTATTTATATTAAATTAAAGTTATAAAACTGTATATAATGCTTCACATTACTCAATTCAATTTTTGAATACAAAATAATACTGACCCTTTTCATTTTTACTGAAGCAGACCCTGCGACTTTCTTGTTTGGATTTCGGGTCGACATTCTTTTTATGTATTATTTTATAAAATATCTTATCCAAACGATGACTAGAATCTTGAGTATCCTATAAATATACAAAACGATTTCAGAATGTAGAAACAAGTTTTAATTTTTAACTAATAATAAGTAATATAAATAGTCGAAATTACACAAAGTTTAAAAACAAAATTTATTACACTGAATCATACCGATATTTTTCACTAAATTCACTTTATCTATTTATTCAAAAAATACTAACCGGTTTCATATTCACTTCTGGTTATCCTATGACTATTGTGTCCGAAGGTTTAAAGGCTATGAGTTCAAGTGTCTACTTTTATATCTCAAACAGGTGCCTTTATGGATAGTTTTATAGAAGACCAGATCGAAAAGCAAATTCCAAATTAGCGTTGAAGGTCAACAACTCGCCATTATATTATCAAGGAAAATGTGCGTATATCACATTTGTTTGCGATTTTTTTTTAACTGCTTCTGTAAACTTAAATAGTATTAAGATACCTGGTGGTAACTAATCGTTTTAGCCTACAGATATGAGCAACACTATAGGCGAGAGTTTGAGAGAGTTAGAGAGTTGTTTTATTTATTTATTTATTTATTTAAACTCTTTATTGATTGCACTATATACTGCTTTATTGATGGCCTATACCCCTCACACTGTGAGAGGAGACCCGTGCCCAGCAGTGGGTCAGCTATGGGTTGTGATGATGATGATGATTGATTGCACACCGTAACATAGACATAGGTAATGGTAGACATTTTGAATGTAAGGCACAATACAATGGGCGGCCTTATCGCTTACGAGCGATTTCTTCCAGACAACCCAACAGTATGACAAGAAACATGTCCGGAAGAAATTAGGGTATTTAGGGTTGGGGGTCTATTTCTATGGGCAAGGTATTCCATAGACGTATAGCAGTCAAGGATGTCTTTCATTAAAAAACGTAACTAATTATGTAATTACCGTGTAAAGGAACGTACAATGGATCGATTTTAATTGGTTATCGCTACCACTCGATTCCCTCCCCCCGTTCCTAACACTCTCAAAAAAAGCCACGTCACGCGCGCGCGCACTAAAGAACATAAAAATTAAGTTAAAAGGAGAAATTGTGTATAATTGAGTTAATCTAACCAGTCTCCCTGTATAAATAATTAATATTATTGCCATAAAAGATTTTACTATCGGCCAGGTTACTATGGACCCTGATTCTCAATTCGTAGAGATACATCTCTAACAGAGATATCTCTGAAAAACATGGCGGATCTCTAATGAAACCTAATTTCCTTATTCTCGGGATGTCACATTAGAGATATCTCTGAGCCTTTTCTTTCGACATGCAACGTGTGGTCCGCAGCGTTCGAGATTGACAGTACAGTACAGTACAACGCAAATTTTGACCAATCACAATTGGTCAAAATGCAAGACATTTCAATCTCGAACGCTGCGGACCACACGTTGCATGTCGAAAGAAAAGGCTCAGAGATATCTCTAATGTGACATCCCGAGAATAAGGAAATTAGGTTCTCAATCTCGAACGCTGTACAACTTGATTGATTATGTCTGATTGACATGACATACAGCTGACATGACAAAGATGACTACCATGAATGTTTCTTTACACGGTATGCGACGGCTAGTCTTTTTGTTAAAATATGTTACAATGGTTTTTAACTGCAATATCACAGTTAATAAGTTATAACTATTCATAGATAGTTTAGAATGAATAATATAGTGATTGTTTTATACTTTTATATGATTTGAGTACTGTAAAACCTTTTTTTACGTGTAGTCGTGTTTTGTTGACTTGGCGTCGCTGTGGTCTAGAAAACGGAACGTATATTTCATATGTCTAATGGTAATGTCGAGAGATAAAATCTCTATTGTGGCCCAGAATTACGTTTTTGGATACAATAGAGATTTTGCCAACATGTCTCGTAGAGATTGACACAGTAGAGATATGGCAAGCTTAGAGATTATCTCTACAAAACGAGAATTGGGCTCCAGGTCGTCGACTACTTTGCCTCTCCTGGGATTATTTTCTAACCATAGTTAACTAGGGCAGTTTTCTCAAAGCTTTCCTTGTGTAGATAGCTCTGTATTCGTTTTGCTTGTCACAAATCATACCCACCTGGATTGCTTCTGTTGGCATCCTACTTGTATCTTATGTTTTCTCCATCCTTTTTGCCTCGCTTAGGGTTACATAGTTTGTATTATGTTACATAGTTTTTTTCAATGGCCTTTGTTTTGTACGTTGCTACAATTTACCAATTTATTTGTAAGAAATAAAAAAACATAAATCATAACAATTTATTTTCAAAAATACAATACAAACAATTCATACAACAATAACAAAGGACTTAACCGAGGAGTGAAGCAAGTTGAGGTGCAACCGCGCCTCCTGGTCCTTGTTGAACCTCCGGTTTGTAGCCGTCCTCGTCAGCGGTGTAGGTCACGAGGTACTCCACACCATCAGGGCCAATCCAACGGTAGGAACCCTTTACTGCAAGGTATTCGTTTTCCTGACCTTCGTTCCGCACCACTCCTTCCTCCTGGCGTATTTGGCCGTCAGTTTGTTCAAAACTGTAAAATTTAAACAAATTTATTGATTTATGTCACACAATTTACACTAACATAACAGGCGATCCTAAATCGTTAGCGAAGTAGTCGAAGTACACATTAATTCATGATAACATTAATTATTAGGCATAGGCCCCGTCAATTAAAACAAATAAAATTACAAATAAATTAATCCATCTCTCAAACAAATTTAAAAAACAAAAAATCAAGATAAAAGAATTATATAAAAACAAATTATGGCTATTATCAGAACAAACTTTCTAAAGGGTTATGTCTATTATGAATTAATGCTTAATGTTCTGCTCACAAAATGGAAGATTCGCAACAATGATGTTATAAATAAAATTGTTAAATTTTTAAATTTTTTGCTTATATTAAACATTAGCGAACCGCCCTCGCTTCTTTTTGGGAAAAATAATAGTTATGTTTACTCAAAGTACCTACTACTACTAAAGTACTAATCGTGAAACATTATGACTGGATCTTAGAGCCGCATTACATTTCAAAAAAGTCATACCACACTACTTATTCAATAATCCCTTCCCTAATAAATCATGGACATTCCTGAAAAGAGTTTTTGGTAATTATGATAAAATAAATAACCTACATGACATTACGCAGAAACCACGTAGGCCTTCGAAAGTACAGGCCATTCATTAAAAAATTAAACTGAAAAATCCGTTTCGTGGCTCTCATGTGATTTGACCACGATGCGTTGTCGCAATGAGTGAGGTCCATTATGTGTTCTGATCTCCGGTTTCCTGACCGGACATTGATTTGTGTTATAGGTACGAGCAATTTCTAATATGTAAAGTGTAGAATGCGTTTAGCTATAAAAGTAATTAAGTATTCATATTTTAGGTACCTAGTAATTATGTAGTCATGTTTTAGGTAGTAGGTAGAGCCTAGAGTTCGCCCGGGGTAGTACTATCGCCCGCCAAGGTACTTAGTACCATTTCTACCGTGTAATAATTGTTTTAATAGCAATTGTGTTCCGGATAGAAAGGTGTGGAGCCGGCTACACTTTTTAGAGGCGACCATCTCAGTCCTCAAGGGTAGCAACACAATCTGTGAACGAATTATAACGAGACTCTTACTAACAATTATTAATTTGACTCTTACTAACAATAACTAAAAGGACTGACATTCACTAACAGTCCCTGTCCCAGTCCTCATACTTACAAACTAACCAGTTAATGGTCTAACACCGTCACCTAACCGGACTAACTATCCCAGTTCCCATTTGAGTCTAATTCTAAATCGGTCACAGTTGTCATGGGCGGCAGCGGAAGGGTGGTACTGCATGCTCGTTTGCTGACTTAATTCCTTAAAAAAATATTTGTTGCTAATAACATTCAATATAATGAGTAATTAATTCATATCGACTTACTTAAATGATGTAGATTTATTCATGTAGGTAACACAGAAGTTTTTGCTCTCCCACAAGCAAAAATCAAAATTACTTCTAATAATGCTTAACTAAAAATTCAGTTAATTGACGACGAATGGAAACAAAGATTATTTTCACGATTACTTTCTTTTTAAAAGTGAATAGACCGTAACATTTTGAGTAACCGTAACGTTTTGAGTGTGGGTATTAAGGCATAGATTTCCGGAAGCGAAACGAGGGAAGCGATACCAGCCAGCCAGGCAGGTAAAATACCACAAACAATTGTATATGTGTAATTGTATGTAATTTATATGTAAGTATATATGTAAGTATATATTTTATGTATACCTATTTGTATTTTGGTATTTTAATGTTATTTTATTTAAATATATCTTATACATTTTTTTTCATACTCATGCCGCCATTTAGTTTGTGTTCGCACTGCCTAAAGGTTGACTGGGAGAGAATGCTTTTAGCATTAAGTCCGCCTTTGTCTCTGTATTTTTGTATGGTGCATAAAGTTTAAATATATAAATAAACAAATAATGTGCCTATTAAACTGGAAGGTATATGGCCACAAAGACTACAAAGGTCCGTGCAGCAGTGCAAAACGAGTAGGGGACACTAGCTGAAACTCAAGGATATCACTGTTTATAATAAGTATTATAAAATGAAGCAGGTACTACTCCTCTTAAACCTGTTTATTAAACAACGTTTTATAAACGTATCTGTGTCCAACTTTGAATATGATTGACCCAGTGCAAAGTAAGATATAAATATCTTTGTGACGTAACTGTCATGTTAATCCCTTTACACCAGTGACCTATGTATGTCTGCTATTTTATAATGTATTCAATTGCGTCGTGTCGGAACAGTTTGACACTTTTTATCACAATTTGTATACGAAATGTGTCAAACTATTCAAACACGACGCAACTGAAGCATTTTTAGCAGATTTGTACCCCATACGAGCTACATTGTTGTAACCATACAATAAAAAAGTATGTAAAAAGTTAGTTAAATGGCATTGTAATTGCCATTTTTATGTTAAAGAAATTTAAAATGTTCCACACAATAAATTAAGCTTACTAAGTAAAATAACAAGTCATTTCACTCACTCGAAACTGTATTTCCCATCTGCATAATTGTCACTATTGTATCGCAGAAGTCCTACGTTGTCCTGGGAGTAGAGTAGATTGGAAGGTGGCGGCGCTGCTGCTACCACGGCGACCAAACACAGTGCAACGATCTATAACACCGTTTTAATAACTTTATAATACATTATATAACTATGTAAATCCTAACTATATCTAAAATCTGTTCCAGAAAATAATAGAAATAGGGTTTGGTTTCCAAAAAAAATTAAACGTCGAAATTACAAAATCTGGTTGATTCAGAACCTTTATTTTAGAACTAGTCCATGGATGGTTAGTAACCGGTACTTTTATTTAATAATGTTAGTACCTATACATACCAATAAATTACACACATTACACCTTTAATACTTTTTTAATTACATAAACGACACAATTACATTTATGTACATGTGTGTATATTTATTATGTATGTGTATGTATTATTTATGTGATGTTTATTTAGATAATAGGTGTAACACTATAATATCACATCGGTGTCTGTATACTTCACGATACACTGCACTATTTCACTTTATCGATTTAATTTTAACAACAAATACTGACCAGTTTCATATTTACGTGAGGTGATCCTGCGACGACTACTTTTGGAGATGTAAAGGCGAAAGTTCAAGTCGCTACCTTTATATCTCGGGGGGGAATTCATGAATAATATTTACGAGTGAAGAGCGAGGCGGACACGTGCAGGTTAGAGTTCCGTAGTTGTAGTTCATCTAGTATTACCTACTCGTTAACGAGTAGTTATAAGTCTAACTAGTTGCACGGAATACAGAAAGAAGTGGAAATGGTACAAGTGTTGATTAATAAGAAAACCACGGTAGCAAAATAAACACAAGTAAATCCCTAATCGTATTATTCACACTAAGAAACTTACATTTTTATTGGTTGGTACTTGTCAACTTCAAATAGTCTATCAAACCGGCTCATTATAGTTGAAAATGCACCTTAACGATTTATCTTAATTTTTATTTTTCCTTGCCATATTTGGTGTCTTGTGACCTTTATCAATTAAGAACATAGCAGTTGTAAAGATTTTCTTTCCACCGCTAGATGTCAAAATTTTACGTAACAACTAATTTTATATACTTAAAACTGTAAGAAATAAAGTTGACATTGTGTTGTCTGGCAATTACGCGGAGCTCCGCGCAACCTTAGTCCGTGTGCCACGCCTACTTCGCACTTCCACTTCTTTCTGTATTCCGTGAACTAGTTGTAAGTTAACTAGTTGTAAGCCGAGCGATAGTTTTCTTTTAACCCTAAGAGACGGCTACGGGGTAGCCTGGTTGGTTGTGGCCCTGACTGCGAAGCGAAGGGACCCGGTTTCGATTCCCGGCCGGGATATTTATGTGAAAGATAAGCGTTTGTTCTTAGCTCATGGGGGTTAGTGATGTGTTATTTGTGATGTCAATGCCGCCCGCGACACAGGGAATCCTAGTGCGGGGGTATGAGTGTATTAGCATTTATTTAAATTTATGTAAAAAAACGTCGTTATATAAATTACGGTCATGAAATTTTAATACGATAATACGATACTCTAGAAACAAATTCATCCCCACTTTAAGGGAGGAACTCAATTTTATATTCCATCACTTTGTCGGCTGACACATTATACACATGCCAAATAACAAGGGTCTGTGTGCTAAACCGCGGGTTGGCAGACGGAACCCTAAAAAATACCATATCGATACGGCTATTCCAAATTAGTGGTGAAGGCAAACCACTCGCCACTGTTTATGGCACAATTAAAGAAAATGTGTTAATGTCACCAAAGTTTACGAAACAATTGGTGATTTCATTTTTGTACTGTCTTTTTGCAGTCTCGACAACTATGTAATTGAGAGTAAGTATTATTTTGGTTACAATTAAAGAAATTCAGATAAATATTAAAGTATTTATACTGCTTTTAATTAGCAAGCGATTTTCTTTAATAGATAACCCGTTTGGCAGACCCTGCGGGCAAATGTCAATTCAAAATCTTATCAATGTCCGCATTGAGCAGTTGAATAATGCATAATAATGACGATGCATATGCTTGCGGCCTAAAATCTTCTATATATATAATAAATCTGTAAGTGATCGCTGTCTGAACATTTTTTATAGAATTAAGGTAGCTAACGAGCATGCAGCACCAACCTCCCGCTGCCGCCCATGTCAACTGTGACCTACCTAGAAAAAGATTCAAATGAGGTCTAGGTCAGTTAGTCCGGTTTGGAGACGGTGTTAGAACATTAGTTTTTTTTGTAAGTATGAGGACAGGGACAGGGACAATTAGTGAAAGTTAGTCTTGTTAGTTGTTGTTAATAATAGTCCAGTTCGTAATTGTTAGTAAGAATCTCATTCTAATTCGGTCATAGATGACATTGTGTATGTGTGTGTGTACCCTTGAGGATGTCGCCTCTAAAAAGTGTAACCGATGTGGAAGATATGAAAAAAAAACTATTGTTGGGTGTTTTTGCAAAAACGTCATGATCACTGATTCGTCGCCGTCGGTTTGTTCTTCATCTCAAAAACATATCAACTGATCTGAATACAGTTTTCGCATGTATTAAAGTGGGGTGTTTTATTTTAATCGGTTCAGAAGTAAAACATGGACATCAATATAGAAGATCCACTCTCCAATTTTTTTCGAGTTTGCGTACTATATTGGTATAGGTTCACCGAAGCAAAGCGAGAGCAGTTACTAGTATTGCATAGAAAATAATAGATTTATAGTTTTTTATGTATTGCTTCATCTTTCTCTGATGTATTTAAATTCAAGTCAATGATCAGCTACTGCTCTGTAGTAGAAGAGTTTGGGGGTAACTATTGATTGGTAGTTATTCTGCTCAAAAACCTTCGTCATGGTTAATGCCCTGCTACTTGATGTTAACAACTGGGAGCCCTGATTCGCAGTACCTAATGGCTCAAAGTGTCCTAAAACAACAAAAATAAGCCACAAGCCCATTAACCTTATCATCTTCTGGTGTTACCTAACTCGGTCGACCGCTCACGATTGATACAAGGCTGTTATGTTATATTATTAAACGAATAGTTCTTGGATATAATTTTGTAACCGGTTTCTCGAAAACAGCTCTAACGATTATAATTTTATTTAAGTTGCAATTTGGGTTTTTTTCGAGTTAATTGGTTAGTTTTTTTATTTTCAAAAGCTTTCAGTTTCTCGCGTTTCTGAAAATAATCGGTGAGGCCATGAGAAGAGATTGAAAAGAGATTGACTGCCATAGAGAAGAAGTAGAACCGACAAAACTGTGGTATATTGTGCGTGCGTTTATTGCACCAGTTGCGACTGAGCGATCGATCGCTCACTATTTAGATACGTTATATTGTGTTTTATATGTTATATAACATGTATGTTTTATATGTTATATTATTAAAGGAGCAGTTATTGTATAAATAATTTTGAACCAATTTATCGAAAACAGCTCTAACGTTTCTTTATGAAAATTGCAAGTGGGGCTGTTTTCGATCAAGGAATCAATTTATCGTAGTTTTATTTACAAATACTTTCAGTTTCATGCTTTACTAAAAAATAGGTGAGGCCATCTGTTCAGTCGGTAAGAGGTATATTCAATAGATTGATTAACGTTATTGTGTTACAGTACCTATATACATACTGCAGTACCTATATGAAATTTTAAAAATATCCATTTCGGTTTTTACAAACTCGTCTTTTGTGGTAAAAATACTGTGAAACAAATAATTATGTAGAACTTTATTCCAAACTCTTTACATAAATCTAGTTAAACACTATCGCGCAATTGAACCTGTACTTGGGCGCGAGATACTATCGTATCTCCGAATATTGTTTATGAAATTTTAAATATACATCTTTTCTAATTCATGACATTAACCAAGCATTGAAGCAATCTGTGGTGAAACTGATACTTGGACGACTCTGTGTTGAAGCTCGGCCTGGTAGCCGTCTTCATCGGCGATGTAGATCACTTCATATTTGACACCATCAGGGGCAATCCATTGATAGGAACCTGTTACAACAATGGTTTCGTTTTCAAGCCCAGCATTCTTCACAAAACCTTGCTGCTTACGCTTTTGGCCATCTTCTTGTGCATAACTGTAATTTTAAGGACAACGCTCTGTGAAGTTGTATAAATGCAGTAGACCTCGATAGACCTCTGATACAATAAAAAATACTACACGTTAAAAATACTTAAGTTACCTGAAAGTGTAATTGCCGTCAGCTTCTATATGATAATCATATTGCAGGAGCTTAGTTTTGTCTTCAGATTTTATACCCATTAGTGGTGCGGCCGCTACAGCTGCGACAAAGCATAGTGCTAAGGTCTGTGAAATTATAATTATGTATTTTCAAATTATAATAACATACGTGAAGGAGGCATTAATTTAGAAAATATAACTTTATCTATTTCTAAAGTACTCTTCTTTTAGCAATATCCTGTAGTCAATCAATAAGTTGTCTAATTTAAGTAATACACATGTAAAATGTATCCCACAAAACATTATTATAGTTCTACTGTGACGCGCCAAGTACACAAAATAGCCAGTACTAAATACGTCGTATCGGAACGGCTGACTTTTCCGTGCGCGGCTATCAATCTATAAGACGTTATCACGTCAAAATAAATTAATAAAAGTAGTACGAGTAGTATGAATCAAAGTTTTCACTTCATATGTTTATTACTATCGATATCAACTGGCATTATCCATTAATTACAATAATACACAATATAAAGTGCCCCAATTCTTTTTTACATTTTCAACGATTAATATTGAAAATTAGGCATTTGAAAAATAAGTGACGTGGAGACCCACATAATGAGCCGAGAATAGAGACAGTCGGCTCGCGCGTTTTATTGTGTACCTACTTTGTGCGCAAGATACGACCGTAACTTCACGTTGTAATAAGAATGGATGCATTAGATTATATGAATTTACTAGCTGCCCCAGCGAACTTCGTACCGCTCTATAATTAATAAACAAATATGGTGGCATATCGACAGCAGCGCCACCTACCGGGTCCAATTGTGAATCTAAATCATTCTTGGATCCACCTGAAGACACACAAAAAATTTTAACCGAATCGGTCCAGCCGTTCTCGAGTTTTAGCGTCACTAACGAACAGCAATTCATTTTCTCGTACATATAAGATTAGTTAATTAAAATTACAATACAATATATTCGAAATATTAAGGTACAAATGGCGAGCTTAACGCTAATTGAATTTTATACCAGCTAATCATTGGGCCAAACAGAAACACACGATGAGCGGTACTAGAATAAATTTAACATACCTACTTAATATATCTACATATTTATTTACTAACATATTATATACTATGTTTACACATATACATATAAATCTATGCAGATTATATCGGTTAACATTTTAAAACGCATAATATTTTAGAAATGAAGTATAAATACTTACCAACTTCATATTAAATTCAGGTGGCCCTGTGTCGACTTTAACCGAGTATGTAATTACGAAGATTTGAGTTGCCTTTTATAACTCGACCTGATGATTTTTTTCTATAATAAAAAGGACATAGCAAAAATTGTTTAATTCTCCTTGCAGGGAACATGTAAACAAGTCGGCAACTATTGGAAACATTACGAGGAGGATACACCCGTACTCCCAACTTAATTAAGACTATTCCGTATGCCTCGCTATCCGATTCGTGCTCAAGAAGATGTACAATAAATTTCATGTTTCCATACAATATTAACATATAATTTGTATATTATCTATATACAAATTATATGTTAATATTGTATGGAAACATGAAATTTATTGTACATCTTCTTGAGCACGAATCGGATAGCGAGGCATACGGAATAGTATATTATCGGAATAGTATATTATTACGGAATTTGTATATTATCTATATACAAATTATATGTTAACATATTGAGAAACTATCCAGTAAATTTAGAATTCCTTGTATTAATGCTTTGAAGAAATCCCTTCCGCTGTACAGACTAGATGTTTGGTCGATGTGAGTTAAGTTAGAGATGTGACATACTCGTAATTAAAAATGGGAGAGATTAATTTTTAATTGACTCAAATAAGGAGCACGACCTCAACTTGTATGTGTCTTTTATGTTTGTTATCTCAAAACTCTGCCATTTGTTATAAAGGACATACCTACTTCCTGATTCTTGATTGCTTCTTTTGTTTTCAATCCAGTTTTGATGAAGCATAGGTGTAATAGTGGCTCCCCAATGTAATAGTGGTGGCGCTGTCCACTATTAACTATATCAACACCTGCTGCATACTCGTAGGTATAGACATAGCGGTTTTAATATTTTTAGAAATAAATCAAGCATTTTCATTGCAAAGTAAAGTATGCTGAAGATCTAACGTAGGGTTGTGGATATGAAGAGTGGAACTCCTAAATGGATGGGAGTAATGGAACTGTGTTTAAAGACATTTTGTTTTTGGCAACATAAACAATGATAAAGAAAGCACATGAAGTCGGTAATTTTAGTTTGTTTAAAACTATGACTATTCATTTCTTTTTCACATCCTAAAAATGATTGCCATTATTTTAAAATTTCAGAACACATACTTCATCATCTAGATTTGAGCAGGCGGAGCACGGTGGTGCTCTTTCTAGCACAGAACATTGTATTCTAGAGACTACCGCTAGACATTTAGATTTGAAAAACATTAGTGCGATAAAATATAAATAATTGGAGATGTACAAATATGTTTATAAGATAAACAAACAGTAATCAGAGTGAAAACTAACTCAACAATTTCACTGTTAAGGCTGTTAGGCAATTTTTAAAAAACGATAAGTTAAAGGTCGATAGCACACGACCTTTATAAATAGGTACACTGCAATAATTAGTAGCAAACCATTTTTGCAATGCTACAAACTTTGAGTTACATCCATCCTACTAATGGAAAGTGGTCGGTAGATGAAATAAGTTTCAGAACCTCTGAGCTTGAGGCAAAGAGGCTCTTGTCAAGGGGAGTGACTTTATATAGTAGGTAGTATAGTGACTTAATTTATTTCTTTGCGTTTATAATAATTTGATTAGCATTATAGAAGCATTTTTTTAGTTTCTCAAATTATTAATTTGTATACATAGGTATATCGATTAGGTAAAAATTTAATGAAAAGCACAAATTAAAAATATTTCCTTTGTCAATTTTATTTTTTAACTTTGTCGTCATAACATCAACCAAGCATTGAAGCAATTTGTGGTGAAACTGCGCCTCCAGGTCCTTGTTGAATCTCCGGTTTGTAACCGTTTTCATCGGCGACGTAGATCACAGTATACTGCACGCCATCGGGACCCACCCACTGGTAAGAACCCTTTACGGAATAGGATTGGGTTTCAAGACCAGCATTCTTTAATTGACCTTGCTCCTCACGCCTTTGCCCGTCAGATTGTTCAAAACTGTAATATGCAAATAATAATGTTTATAACTTTTTTTTACTGTTGCGTTACTTGCAAGAATGAGACCGGCAATGCGCACTTCTTACATACACAAACTCACACACATTACACCCACGACACATACGTGTATATAATTTGAATAAATAAATAGTAAGCAAACATATGTAAAAAAATATATAAAACGTCAACACACTCATACTCCCGCACTAGAATTTTCTGTGTAGCGGATGGCATAGACAACTAAAATAATACATTACTAACATCCACAACAAGTAAGCAAAATATCTACTCGCTCGCTCCGCGGGCAGGGTCACTACCAACTAGGTAGGTAGACTTCACAAATTTGTTTACCTATCATTTTCACCATTCATATTTAGTGGCTTAATTAATAATAAGTCAATAGGCATAAATTTTTGATTACTTACTTTAATTACTTTTTCTTTAGTAGGTAACATAGGCTCGTTAACTTACTTGAAATTGTAGCTACCGTCTTCTTTAGTTTCTTTGTCATATCGTAGGAGCCCAGCATTATCGCCAGGGGTTCTTGAAAACTGCATTTGTGCTGAAGCGGCTGCCACGGCAAAAAGGCATAGTGCAATGGTCTGAAACAATTTTGTTACTATACAAATATGTATTTCCTATAATATTTCAAGCTGACGATTCGACCCATGCAAGGCAAGCCCTGCTCGTGAGTCCTTTTAAAAACACGTCTATATCACACTATCACTCCCCTTCTAGAATCGCAGTTCTTTTAACGTGTTTTAAAATGTTTCGGAGAATCGGTAATAATCGGTTTCTCACTTCCTTCTTGGTTGTGAACATGACATGAGACGCTGACCGCAAGCAGATGAATGGTAATGACCACTCACTAATAACCTATCAGCCTATAGGTCAGCTTTTGACTTATAATGAATAGCAAATTTTAAAAACTCTTTATTACGCATTTCTTTTCCATATATTATTTTATACCAAAAACATTTTAACAGTGTTTAATTTCAAATTTAAATTTTGATTATTTATCCCCAAGATGCATTTTAACAATAAAATTTATTTGTATTTTTTAAGCAGTAAGTTTTAAGTATACCTACTAGCTTTTATCTAATCACACTGAATTTAAAATGTCTTCTACTTATATGTGTATTAGTACGGGAAGCAAAAACTTTGTACCTCTTTTTACGAAAATTGCGCGGACGGAGGAGTATGAAATTTGGCACTTATACCAAAATCATAGATAAGTAATTTTTGACCAAAATAACATTTTTTATCATTTTTGTCTGTTTGTCCGTCCGTCTGTTTGTTTGGGCAAATCTCGGGAATGGCTGGACCGATTTTGACGGGCTTTGACTGTAGATAGCTAATGTAATAAGATGTAACTTAGGAAACTTTTATTTTTGAAATTTTCACAATTAAATCCAACGTGGACGAAGTCCCGGGCACAGCTAGTATTTTATATGGAGAAGGAGTGCAGAGAGCTAATATTTTTTTAAAAATAATGCATCCTTACTAATATTATAAATGCGAAATTTACTCTGTCTGTCTGTTACCTTTTCACGCAAAAACTAACGAATAGATTTTGATGAAACTTTACAATAATATAGCTTACACATCAGAATAACACATAGGCTATAAATTATAAAGATAAAGTGTGAAAAATATATAACTAAATCTTTTCCCGAAGCGAAGCGAGGGCGGGTCGCTAGTAAAAAATACATTTTTGCATTAAATCAATAAATATAACATTACACACACTAATGTTAGTTACTCTATACACACTAACATGCCTTTGATAAGACGTTTGAAATGTGTACGTTTATAGTGACCAACGTAAAGTAACCGTTTGACAAAATGAATTACGGTCGAATTTCGAACGCAGAGCGGGTAACTATATTAGTATTATATAATTACACACTATTAACGTCACAAATTAAAGCTATAAAATATAAATACTTACCAATTTCATGTTTAATTGAGGTGATTTTACTTCGACTATCTCCGAATATGTAGTAACGAAAAATTGAGCCGCCTTTTATAACTGGAGCAGATTTTTTATTTTCATATGAATATGCCTGACCGATTGTTTATTTCTATTTAACGACAAAAGTTAACCACTTACAGATAGGTACTGGAAACAAGTTAATACAGGTTATGCCACGTTAAGTGTCACGCGGAAATTCATATGCAGCCCGTGCAATGTGCAGCTACTTGATTTTTTGTGTTCTATTTTCTCAAATTTTAACTGGTATCCCTATCGTTACGACATATGACACAGAACAGTGTCTATTGTTATTCAAATTTTCTGTTATGAAAATAATTGTAGGTTTAATTTAACAAAAAAAATTGTTTTATTGTTTTGTTCTGAGACAGAGAAATGCAGAGATGCTATAAAGATGCACTTACGAAGTCATCTGCGAAGCACATCTTGTACATTATGTGTACATGTGTATAAGGCTTATTTTTTTTTATTTAACTACGTATTAGATTTATAGCGAAGAAGGTTTAGTGGTTTGAACGTTGGACTCCGGAACCAGGGTTTAAATCATCGAGATCGAAACATGTTCCTTAGCAATTTCTGACTGTGCGTAACAATCAGAAATTGTTAGGCGTGTTTCTTGGAAATAAGTTTTTTTATTTATTAACCGATTGAACTACAATAAACACTAAATGTTAATTGAAGCTTACGACCATATAATAGTGAAAACCGTACCTAAAGCGGTTAATCAATTTCTGATATTAGCGTGTACAAAATAAACAAACATAGACAAACTGACGAAAAGACGGACGAACGAAAACGGAATGAAAGTTTTTCTCATATAAATATTTTCCATGTGGTACCTACCTACAGGCAGCGATCACTTAGGTACAGATTTATTAGGTATATGTATAGATTAAAATCGCACAAAACGAAAATCTGCAATGAACCTGATTCCTATAAATATTATAAAACAAAGCGATTATTGTACATCCATGATATTTATTTCAATGACTTATTTTAAACCACTTTGTTTGTTTCATACTACTTTTTATCACCATCGAATGTCTTCCGGGTGTGTAAACCCCAACCGCGGCGGCCGGCGCTACAACTTATTATAAAAATAGGATAAGTATCAAAATCAAATGAGGACTTTCCTGTTGCGATTTAATGTCGCGTTTATACGTCATGTGATCAGCAGCATTCCTTAGATTTTTTTAATTCAAAGTAAACCTCCAATATCACTAGTTCACCTTGGGCTACATAGCATTGAACTTTGGCAAAAACGATTATATAATAAGTTAGTAAATAAAATAACAATACCTATTAGTATCGATAATATTGCTTCCACTCAACGACCACTATCACGATCGTGGCATGAGTATTCTCGTAACTAAGGAGGCCTTAGCATACTCCACCACGCTGCTCCATTGCGGATTTAGCTATATATTTTGGATAATTTATACTAAATCTTAATAAATGATAGCCTATGTGTTATTGTGAGGTGTGAGTTATATAATTGTAAAGTTTCATCAATCCATCCATCCCAGTAGGTTTTGTGTGAAAGAGTAACAAATCAGACATCCATACATCCTCACAAACTTTCCTATTTATAATATAAGTAGGAAATAAGTTAATTAAATCATATCGATTACATTAGATATGTAAAAAACGTAAAAATAAACGATACATTAAAAAATTAAAACAATAAACGTGAATAATAATAAACGTTAACATACTCATTCCCCCGCACTCGGATTCCCTGTGTCGCGGGCGGCATGGACAACACAAATTAAACATCACAAACACCCATGACCCGAGAATAAACATTTATCTGTCACATAAACATTTGCCCTGGCCGGGAATCGAACCCGGGACCCCTCGTTTCACAGGCAGGGCCACTACCATCTACGCTAAGGGGTCGTCAATGTCAAATAAATGTATATAACTAGTCTTAGGCTGCATTTAGTAACCTACAAGTATGTAATTATAACACTATTTTCATTATTGCTTAAATAAGTCTAATTTCTAATGATAAATGGTCAAGCGTTTCTTCATTGATCATTAGTTTGCAGAGCTTATAAAGTCGTGAGTCGTTTAACATAAATCTTTCGAAGATAAATGTAGTATTTACGAGTCTTAAACTCTGACCAAGTGACCCTTTCACTTTCTGTCTATGAAATCTGTATTTAAATTTAACTTACAAAAACATAGTTTATCTACTGATGAGTTAACTCTTTCACAATGTCAAATGATCACATCTGGTACTTAGTCCGCCTACAGACGCGTTCAAGGTTTAGTCATTTTATTTCTCAAGAAGAATATTATATTCGATACTTCATTCGTCAACGATATTATGATGGTCAATGAGCGTTGTTTAATTTCCATGTAGCCATACATTATATTTTTGTAGAGATTACTTGAAACTTAACTCATCGCGGATTGTATTTTTTTTATGATACGGGTACTCATTTTGTACATGTAAAAAATAAACAGGTACAATAAAATTACAAAATGATTTTTATGTTCTTATTGATTTTATGACCTTAATTAGTAACAATTGTTACGGTGAAAACGGTTGTAGATTTAATCTATTATTGTGTAATTCAAAATTTATTGTTAACTCGTATATATCAATAATGAATACCCCTACTCAATACGATATTTTCAGCAGTTCCGAAAATTGCTTAACTCATCAAATATAATTTTATACTCCAATATAAGAATATTAGAGATGCGCATAAAAGCTGAATACCTGCTCTCACGGATATCAAAGACCTAAACGACACAAAAATGTTATTTTTGCCTTTTATATAGTTTTACATAATAATTATATACTAGGTATTCATTTTATTCGCCTCTCACACAGTTTGACATTTCATATTATTAGAAGCTGGTATTTAATCAGAATCTAAATGTATTGTTACAAAAAATTGGATTCTTAAAATCGACAGACAGATTGCGTGTTAAAAATTCTAGTCACTTGTTATTTTTTTTTTGTAGTTTGCTTAGTAACCTATGAATCACAGATAATATTTAATTTTGACTGACAGATCGAAGTCTGTACGTAGTAGATATTCGACAAAAAACTATTTATGGGGCTATTATTGGTATCTATTAATTAACGAAATAGATCCCATAACAATGGTTGTTAGAAATTTTGCAGGATAATATGTATGTGCTTTTGTTCCCGCTAATCGGAGAAACGTATTTACTAATTTAAATACGGTGTTACTATATTTGTAGATAGGTATAGGTTTTTGAAATGAAGCGAGGGTAGTGACAAATAATATTTCTTAATATTAGTTCCAATCATATAAATTAGTACAAAGGTAAAAAAAATATTTAAGGTAAGGATTAGGCTTGATTGTAAATAACAATGCAAATTTTTAATATTTTTATATTAATACTTTTATTGCATTTATCTTACAGATCATAGTCCAGACAAATGAATCGACTGTTATTAACATTTATGTATGTATGTCAATCTTTTTTAAAAGTACAAACAATGGTTTGTACTTCAACACGTATTCTTACTCAAAATTGTTTAAAATTATTCGGTTTTTTTTTCATTTACGTTACAGATAAAGCTTTAACATTTAAATTTAAATAACAGTTCCATTAATTGTATACGTTATCCTAAAGATAGTACATAAATATTATATACAATCTTGTGAGTATTGTGCCTACTATTTACAGAAAAGTTTTCGATTTCGAAAACTGTTTATCCGACGAGGGAAGCTATAACCGCCGAGGGTACTGCGCCGCCGGGCCCCTGCTGTATTTGCGGTTGGAAGCCATTTTCATCAGCGGTATACGTGACTACGTAGGTCACGCCGTCGGGCCCAACCCAAGCGTACTGCCCCTGAACAGCAATACTTTCGTTTTCTGTTCCTTGATTCCTCAACTGTCCTTGTTCTTCCTGTTTGGTCCCATCCGAAAGTTCCCACCTGTAACACCAAGGAATGAGATCGAGAAACAATAAGAACAATCATACTGACTTGTAAACAATTAGTAGTCATAGCCTGGGTTCAAATCGTGCATGCTCTAATTTTAGATTATATACGAGTATGTGCGTTTTAGAAATTAATCATCACTAGCTTTGGAAGGAAAACCATGCGAGTAAACTTGTGAACCAAACATTTCTCCATAATTCTCTCACAGTGTGAAACCTGTCAATCCACCGCCAAGGTGGGCGATAGCCGGTACATAATGAGAAGAGACAGCAGTGGGTGTTGATATTGCAACGAGTCTTACGCGAAATTGTAAGAGTCGATCCCGGCGTTATTGACGTCATAACGGATAATCTGGACATCCTGTGGGTTTTGGGGTGCCGCAAACGCTGCAGCGACCAACGCGATTATCACAAGCTGGAACAAAACCAGATTTTATAATTGTGCCGCTATTATAATCTACGTTCACTATTCACATCACTTATAGTACTTCACTACTTGCGTACTAACCAATTTCATATTTGGTAATTCTGAGTTCAGCGACCGTCTTCTTCAAAGAATAGTTTAAGTGTGGTGTGATTACGTATCCAAACGTACCTCTTATATATGTATGTATTTCGTACAATACTTGGTTACAGATTGCAACAGCGTTAGGTCGTAGTGGCTTTACGCGACTCAGACGATTTCATGGGTTCATCTCAAACTACGCTGTCATGAAACTAGCAATAATAATAAATTATAATTAACGGGGAGTACTTAGTATCGGCGTAAAATTTACAATAAGTACAATTTGCTTACAGTTTGCAGATTTTATCTTTACAGACGTGTTCTTACTGAATAAAACCGGCCAAATGCAGGTCCACGCACAATTTAGGGTTCCGTAGTTGGGCCACTATTACTGGTTAACTTGTTAACCCTATCTAATTGTGCTAGTTTTCCTTTTAACTTTGATGTTATAAACTGCCGTCTTTTTTTAATGAACTATTTGGCTGTTAGGTACGGAAGGGAAGCTTGATTCTACCAAAAATTAATACTTTAAAGCTTTATAGGTATTTTGCAAACGGATATTCCTTAATAGAAAAATGGTTTTTACACAGTCGCATTATTGTTGAACCATATATCGTTAGTATACTTATCGAATCGATGTAAAGTCGATGTAAGTATACTTACCTAATCCCATGAACACGAAAAAAGAATTCAGTTATTTTTTACCTACATAATTATTATTTTACCACTTTGTTGGCGTCATAACTGTTTATAACTAGTATGCCAAACATCTAACTTTCTAGTACTAAAAATTCTTGAACTGAGCTGTGTTCGAAAAGCCATACATGACCAAACTATAAGGGATCCACGATTAAGACTACGGTATTCTAAAAAGCTAACACATCATATTTGTAACCTACCACAAAGGTTCGTAACAAAACAACGGAGTCTTATGAAATTAATTGATTTCTTCATTAAAAAAAATACTTTTATGAAATAAAATATTAGTTTCTTTATTTTTTTATCTTTCTGGTATACTAGTGTATTTATAGTAGTATTTTAATATTCCAATATATTATAAATTAGATAGTCGCCAAATAAAGAATAAATAATGTGTAACAACTCATACTAACAAATTTGTTCGAGTAAAAAATAATAATGTAAAGCAATGTCATTGTAATGTGTATACGAAAGTGTTGTGGTTATTTTGAGAAGCTTTTTAAGTTGTCCTAAACCTAAAATTTAACAACATAAGGTTGTTAAATAATTTGTTCTCAGAACTCGGTGTTAAAATATATTTAATAGCCATAATATTCAATTAAAATTTCAACAACGGAATAATAGACTTATGACGATTGTAGTGTGGTTTGCGCCATAGATAATAATTTGAAGCATAGAAACAAATCGTTGTGGTTGGCTGGAACAATTTGTTAAAGTTTGCGGTATTAGTTATCTGTGTATATTAAATTTGAACGCACACATTTCCTTCATTCATATTAATATAGTGAGATACATAGGTAAGTAAGGTATAGGTATCTAGGTTCACCGAGCGAAGGCAGTAGCCATTTTACAAATACGTAACTTCTTAGGTTCAAATTATTATTCTTTCACCGTAATCTTAATGTCATCTTTAACTTTATACCTATTACACTATTTTATTGTTCATCCAATTACAAAGCTACTGCAGTAGCAATTGAAACACAGTTCAATGAAATGTTTTCGTAACTGTTATGTTACGAACAAAGAAGCTTACCCGGTAATTGGACGTAACATTCGGGACTGTGAAACTGATACAAAGATGCGTATCATAGAGGTTTTCTTAATCAAATGTCGATGTAAACATTTGTTTTCAATTTAAATTTAAAATAGGAATAAATTACAAATTTTCTTTTCTTGGTTTTCCTTTATTTCTTATTGGCCGGCAACGCATGGGGGATGTCTATGGTGGTGCTGATGTCTACGGGTGACGGTGTCCAATTACAATCGGATGGTCGTCCGCTCGTTTGCCGGCTATTAACATAAAAAACAGTGGTTTTTCACTTTGGTATAAAAAAACACAACAGTGAAAACCTGATAACCGAGTGATTTGAACGTTGGATTTCCGAGTCCCCTAAGCGAGTTTAACTTAGAATAATTTACCTCTTTTCATCCTCTTAAAAATATATCGTTTGTCGGGTTTGACTACAGTTAACTTCTATAATATGGTTTTGCTTTATATAAATAAACTACATAACCTGGCAGACGTTGCTCTGAAACAAATTTTAAATCTAACAGAGAGATCTTAATTTTTATATACGTAGGAAATGCTCAGCAAGCAATAACTTTTTATGACAGCACTTCGATTTCTCCAATATTTTGGTTGATCTCTTAGTAAATCTCGACACCAGCGCCACCTACACATCCATATACCCTCTGAAATACACTTAAAAATCAATAAAAATCTGTCCAATCGCTTCGAGCGACACGGACAGAATAATTATGTACAGATGTAGATATGACATTGTACACAAACTCGATGAAATTCTTGACACTAGCTTACTGACCGACTAACTTAAGATAATTTAATGTCTTGACAACATTGACCCTTAGGTACTTAAGTACTGTGCTTATAACAAAGGTCAGCGTATGTAATTTATTCCTCTTCATTCCATCAAGTAATGTGTTTGGTTGCATACCGAACACAACTAAAGAGTGTTGCGATATCCGCTTAATTAATTGTGAATAACAAAAGCTATAATTATCGTCATTTGTCATACTATACTGACAGACGGCTAAAATGCAATTATATAAAAATATTTTTGATATGTTATTTTGAATTAATGTTGAAAAGTAAAATAAAGTAAAGAAGATTAATATATATAAGTGCAATCTTGCCTAAGCATTAAATGTTTACCTATATCACAGACCACTACCAAATTTTCAATATCCTTACTAATATTATAAAGGTGAAAGTGTGTTTGTTTGTCCTTACTTCACGTCAAAACGGGACAACGTATCGACTTGATTTTTTGCACAATGACAGCTGGAATATCGTAAAGTGCCATAGGCTACTTTTTTGCACGGGAAAACATCTTATTCTGACGAGAAAATCGAGATCATTTAAAAAAATAATTTTATGCGAATGGAGTCGCGGGCGTAAGCTAGTCTACTATAAATTAAGTGTCATGTTATGGATAAAGAGGTAAGAGTCTAGTCAAAAGTGAACAACCATTTAATAAGTATTAGCTTTACCACCTAATAATTATTAAGTCGATACATACATATTATGTACGGTACCTACCATCAGGAAGGATTCGGTAAGTCAGTCAAGTACTACATTGCAATGAATAACAAAACCTTTAAGTTTAAAAAACTAATAATAAGGTATTAGACCTAATAAGGTTAAAGAGGGTCGAAATGAGACGTCCTGAGGCGTTTGACAAAAACAAGTGTTTGTGAGCGCGGTTACGATTAGCAAACGTATTTTTATTAAAATGTTATTATATTATTTACATAATATTATAATAATGGTTATAAAGGAGGAAAAACAGTGAAGCGAAGGCGGTCAATAGTGAATAAATTTAATAAATCGTTCATTAGATAATATTAATTAAAGCCTGCCATGCGGTTATGACAATAAGTTAATAATTTAACTTATCGATGTAACACCCATACACGATAGCTCACTATGCATTTCAAAATAAAGAACCGAGTAACTATTTAGCATAAAAATAGTAATCGTAATGTGTGAACTTAAACAATTTATAATAATAGTGTAAAAAACAATAAAATTATACGTTGGCTTAGTTATATGCTTAGTTTCGACTTAAAACATCATAAGGTTATGGGAACATCAATCAGTGAAGACACTACAATGACCTTTAACATTTCACGTGGTCTAAGTAAGTTATTTTAAAGATGAAACACATTTTTCTAAAATAATTCTTATTTATATACAAATAGAGGTTTATTTTTAATAAAATTCAAGTGTCGCATGTTAATAAGTGTATAGCATAACCTAATGCAGATAATAAGTTTTGAAAGGCCAAGGTTTTACATTTTGCGCTGAATAATTTGTAGACAATTGGATTTTGATGGGCGTTTCAGTGAAGAGCAAATTAAGTACGTGAGAACAGCTACGAAGTATGTGAACATATAATAATATAATAATCTATTGGAAAAATAAATAAAAAATGTTGAAAACTAGGTCAGTATGTAAAGGTTCATGATTTTATTATTTGAATGTTTTGTTGGTTTTTTTCGGAGACTTGCATCACTGTAGGGAAGAAAAGAGGATTAAAGGGGGCAGATATGAGGATTGTCGACATTGTGGCGGTAAAATAAATGGGGATAACATCTTGAAGTATAAAGTCTTTAAATTAGATTTTAATGGAGTTTATAACAATTGTAGTAAGTGACTCAAAAAACTTGGTTAGGTCAGGTCTTAAGTGAAAATAGTGTTTTATTATAAATAGACAAAAAGTTGTTTGCCCGATTCATCATCAGGCATGGGTCTCCTCACGCAATGTGAGGGGTATAGGCCATTGTACACCTCGCTGACCAAGTGCCAATTGGCGGACTTCACACACCTTTGAGAAAATTATGGAGAACTCTCAGGTGTGCAGGTTTCCTCACGATGTATTCCTTCACCGAAGCAAGTGAGCATTAAATTCTAATACGCACATAATGTTTGAAAATTAGAGGTGCTGCTGGGGTTTGAACCCCCGGTTCGGGAATCCAACGTTTAACCACTCGGCTATCACTGCTTAATTTAAAACTAAACTGCTTTGCTGTTTGCCCGATTACGTTGAATCAAATGTCTTCATAGAGCCTCTAGCCGTCCGCGACCGGTTGAGTTACGTCAGAGACTATTGAACCGACGATGCGCGCCGATGACCTCCGACACCCAACAGCGTCTTCCTCAAGATACCTTTTTGGGTCATTCTTGGCTGTATTACGATATGTTTGACTATCTTTATTATAACAGCTGGCGTGTCTTATTGTCTGAGTAATTTCCGAATAACTTGACCAATGAACCTCATATTATATTTGTTTTGTTGAAATTACGATGCAAAGATAAAAACCGACAGTCAAGATACGAGTATTTAAGATAGCAAACGAGCGTGCAGCACCACCACTGCCCATGACAACTGTGATCTGCTGGAGAACTAGATTAGGTCAGTTACATTCCAACTAACATTAATATCTATTAGTTGGTCAGTTCGTTATTATCTAGGTACGTATGATAACTGGGACACGGATTTATAATGATAGTTAGTCTTGTAGTTGTTGTTAGTAATAGATTCAATATTTGTAAAATTCCTACTTAAATATAGTTAAATGTCTAAAACTTCAAGTCTATATACCATGAAGAGACTCATTCACTACAATAGGCCATAATAAGACAAACAGTTTGTTGATAACGGGAAATTACTTAAATAAATTAAAAGACCTCGTCATCTGTAAATTTTCGAAGATGGCCTGACCTGCTCGCTGGCCAGTAACATTTTGTTGAGACATTGGCCAGAAACATTTGGAAGACTCCCTCCTCATCATATCTCTCCTCTCCTCTCTCTCCTCACGTCACGCCTCACCAGCTCACCACATCCTGTTGATCCTGCTCCTACTGCTGTTTTAGTATAGGTATAAATTCCTCTGTTATAATCTGATAGATACATAATTTCGTGTGCATGATGTGACATAACATCAAAAGCACGCGCGCGTTACACGTTACATGATATCTAATTCTTTAGAAAAACTCTCAATCACTTACATCTAAAGGTCAAGTTCATTGCTACGAGGTCGTTATTAAAACATGAACGTAAAGTTTTATTCCGTTTAATCAACTTGAATGTAAGTTCAACGAAAGTTAAGTCACTTATGTCAACTAGCTAACCCGCAAAAGTTTATAACTGGTTTTGGCTGCTGTAGCTTTTTGAGGTTGCTACTCAACTTTTGACCCTTAATCTACAGATAGTAAATAAAAAAGTACTTTTGATCATTTTGTTACTAGGGTGAGTTCCGATATTAACAGAACTATGATTTATTTGGTCAAATAAGAAGAAGAAGAAAGAATATAGAAAACCCATCTGTTTGTAGATTTGGAGACCTCCTTTGCAATCTATCTTTTTCATTATTTGTTGTGATGGCGGCCACAATATTAAGAATTCTGTGAAAATTTCAGGTGTCTACCTATTTCCGTTCAAGAGATACAGCCCTGTGACAGACAGACAGCCAAGGCCTTAATAAAGTTCCATTTGACACCCTTTTGGGTACGGAACCCTAAAGAATGGAAGTACAATACAGAAACATTGCCCTTTGAGTTGCATCACGGTAGATATTACCGTAACATTCATTTGTATTTAGCCAATTATTTGTAGCCATTATAGCGCGGTCATCTTTGTACTTGGTTGTATCATAAACGTTGTTGGTAATTCGCTAACTACTTGCTTCACATCATGATTTAGTGATGTTTGCAACATTGAATTATGATTGGGAGATTTTGGTACTCATGTTCGAATAAAATAAACGATAACACTCTCATACCCTCGCACTAGGATTCCCTGTGTTGCGGGTGGTACGGACAACACAAAAAATACAGCACTGATCGATGACCCGAGTACAAAGATTTATCTGTTAAATATCTCTCCCGGCCGGGAATCGAATCCGAAAACTCTCGCCTCGCAGGCAAGGCCACTACCAACTCCGCTACGGGGCCGTCTAATTACATCTAACTAATACAAGTAGATAGGTAAGTAACCTACAAAATAAATAAATAACGCTTCGCACTCATAGCCCCTTACAAGAATTTCATAATTATGTCGTGGGTGCCACGGACAACACATTAGATAACTACTCATACCAGAGAACATAAATTTAAACCCATTATTAAAATTTCCACCGTCCTGGGAATCGAACCCGGGACCCTTCAAACTGTAGTCCGTCAATTCCACTGTTTTTATTTTTCTTATACAACTCTGTTGTTTTGTGTAACCAGTGTAGTGCTAGTGAAGTAAGTAGGTACAAGCAGTTTAATTTGCACATTGCAGTAGGCACTTTCTGTTTTAACTGCTGTGTAATTAACTTTACCGGTTGTTTACTCTACGGGTCAAATTTAGAATTAACATATTATATTTTTTTATTCATTATTAAGTAATGATGATAAGTTTATATTCCTTAAACATTATAATTAAGTTTTAAGGCTCGTATTCACTAGGGTCAAATAATTTCTGGTGACAAAATGTCGGGAACTCGGGAAGAGTCACACCATCAAACATCTTTGTGAAGACTGTTATCGTCCACATTCGTCTTTTCAATTTATTTTCATATCGACCGAATACTCATACATAGTGTCATCTATCGTTAGTTTTGTCCCGAACTGTTTAACTAAGCTTTGAATGTTTCCACAACGAGGAAGAAAAGGTGATGAATAAAAAAGTAACTGCATGAAAATAATATATGCCTTCAGTAACATTATTTGCAAGTCCGCGATGCGGCGACCGAACAACTCGCGCGATAAACATTTCATGCTCGATTTGCTAATGTATGTATAACCTTGGCTTTATCAAATTGGGAATGGAAAATTAGAAACACGTATGGAAATACTAGCCTGATAAAATTAAGAAAATCAGACCAAATAATTCGTGTAGTTTTGAAAGTCGGTAGAGCTATTCTGTCAGGTGTCCAGGTGAACATACTGAAAGTCCCCAACTGTGGGGGGTGAGCCAGCGGGTTGGGAGAATGTGGAAGGTCCATTTTTTCAGTTTTTTGCTTAAACATTACAGATACAGATAAATATACTTTCTGATTTAACAACACAAAAACGTTGACGCTAATAAAGACCCTACCCTAAGTATAAGATACTTTTTATGATAAACTACACACACGAACATAACACAATATTTTTCATGATAAACTTGTACATGATTCCTTTCAAGTCTGTCACGAGTTTCACGTGGTAAAGCATCCAGAACTATTCATTTAGAAGCTGTACTTTGATACACGTAACACACTCATGTAGGTACGTTAAGCCAAAAAAATGTGATATTTCAATGGGTGTAAGTAATATTTGTATACATATTATGTAAAAATCATAATCATTTTTAATATTAATAAGCGACAAAAGAACCAACTAGACCCCTTGTTGGTAAGTAACAGCCAAGTCGACAAAATATTATTTATTTATTAGTTTCAACTTAACATTAACTAAAACGAAGCAACCACTCTATCTAATTCGTCCTCTGTGAAGCACAAAAGCATGAAGCAGTAAACTCTTCGCCGGTCGACGTGGCTCGCAGGGACGCGCGACCAATAGTAATGCTTCTCTTCTGGAGAGTACCGCTCCTCAGCCAGCCTACATATCTAATGATAATGTTAAATACATAGGCATGGTGTAAAATTATATAGTTTCTCGTCGAATTGAAGCTGCACTTTAATTCTGTGTGAGAAAACAACGACGTATCTTTTTAAAGTCCAATTTAGCTTTTGCAAAATGGCGTCCCGTGTGTTGTGTGATATTAAGTGGAATTTATTGGCGTTCATTAAAATCGTATTTTATTCTGACATGACTAAAGTTTTAGCTTGTGACACTGCATCTTAGTTTTATAATAACGAAACAAACCGTTTTATCTTCACTTTACCTTGTCCTCTATTTGAAATATTTATTTTCGTGTAACCTGGTGATAAGTGGTAACTGCAGTTTATGTTATATAAATAATACAACTGTATATTTAAGCTAAGATGTACCGCTAATTCCGAATACATCAAAACTGTCATAATGCGACTGCTTTTCTTGTATACATACACGACTGTGGTAATTTATTACTTTTAAAGCAACCCACCAAAAGATTACTCAGTGTTATTAGTATTATCTAATAGCATTTTTATGAAATTATTAACATTAAATTTGACATTTTGCCACTTATATATAAACGTTTATGATATTTATTAAATGAATAAATCATTAACTTGTTCTTACGAATAAAAATGTCAAACTTTACGAGAATAATAATATTCTTATAACGTTCATAACGCTCATAACGTTTTAGTACCTATTTTATCAAATAGTAAATATAATTATATTGTTAATAAGTTTCTCACATTAAATCTTGTGGTTTGCAGCATGTTTCCAAATCTTTTAATTTATTTTGCCAAAACTAATAACATAACTCGTTAGGCTGCGTAATAGAAACTATTATGCAGCATCGCAATTTGTGTGTAAATATCTAGCGACAGCAACCTTTGTTTACCTTTTTACCGTTTTCGTCATAACACGCCAGCTCCTCAAAATGACTGTTCACCTTGATCTTCGGATGCTTGAAGTATGACTTTAGTTCAGCATAGCGACCTAAATGCTATGAAAGAGATTTTGGCTATTAGGTAAGTACACACTTTATACACCGGTTACATTTTATAAACTTTTTTTGAGGCGAACATCTTAGTCCTCAATGCTAGCAACACATCCGTAACCGAATTAGAACACTTGGGTATAAAGTATTTACATAATACCATAACGCTCTATGTCGAGTAGGAATGAGCGTAAAAAAACTTCGTACCGTACGCGTAGGGTTCCGCACCACCGAGCGATGCGAACTCCGATTTCAATTGGTCAATAACAAGATAAAATGTCGAAATGCCCATTTTTGAAGGTTACTTGTATGTGACCTTATGATGAAACTATTTTAGTTTATTATTATATTAAGTATTTGTTGTTTTAGCGGCTATGTAACGCATATTCTGGTGTCTATATACTACCGTTCAAGAGATAGAGCCCTGTGTCAGACATACAGACAGATAGACAGACATCCGAGGCATATAAATATTGTTCCAGTTTCTACCCTTTGGATACGGAAGCCTAAAAATAATATAAAACCTTATTTGCGTATGAAATAAGTGAATAATTTAAATAAGCATACTGACAAAACGCTCAACGTACTTCCGGATCCAGAGAACCACTCTTCCTTATAGTATCTTGTGGAAACTCGTTCGGAAAAATTCTTCTTAATTCTACATCTTCACTGAAATTGATTTCAAAATTTTCATTATTTTTGAATTCCCAAAGCTCTACATATAAATAACAATAAAAGGGAATAACTTACTACGTATAGATAACACTTAACCCTTCCTGCACCAAGTTGTAAAAAATCTACAACAGAAAATGTAATTTATCAATTCACTACCTTAGCATACCTTATGCATATTTTTTACCGTGTTTACTTCAGTTAATAAGCTTTTACGCTTATTAACGCTTAACATGTACATGCTCTTGTAATCTACATGACACTCAGTCACCAATTTTTTTGGAATTATGAACTGAATGTATTATTTGTATCACAATGATTTTATCTTATTTTATGACTTTATTGCACAACATTGAATAGGCCGAAGGCCAAAGTGAATAGGCCGAAGGCCAAAGTGAGCATGAGCAAGTTGTGAATGAGTAAAACTTGAAACTTGAAAATGATTGGTTATACAAGTAATTCTTCAAACTGTAAATAGTTCCTTTTAACAGTTTTTTAACAGTCATATTAGTAAATTTATAAACGGTAGCTTGACCTGACTGTCACTGAATAGAGGAGGAATATTTTTGTTGTGCAATATTATCATGACGCAATAACTATCTTTACCACTTATTAAAAATCTTACAATATGAGTTACTAATCCAATCGGTTTACACTTCATATTCGAAAAAGTTTTACTACGGACTGTGCAACAGTAAGCTTTCAATTATAACATTTCTATTAAATGTTATCGACGAGATTGTACTATAAAATTATATTTTATTGTTTCTGCTGAATAGCTGAGATTAGAATCAAAATAAAATAGCTCTTGAACTGCAAACGTTTCGTAATATAACTACGGGTAAATATCACAGTGTTACATTTTTCTATACCAATTATTAATAATAGCAACCATTAGAAGTATTATAAATTAATTTGAATTTTATTTGTATGCGTTTTGGGTTGTATGACCTTTATCAGAAAACCATGCATCATACGAGAATTTGAAATGATGCAAGTAAATATCTAAATTAATGTCGACTCTAGCAGGATATTCCGCAGATGTAAACAAGTAATAACTTAAAAACTTAAAACTCAACAACGTAATTGGAATATTGAATTATTCACGTTATTTTATGTGGTAAAATTTTATAAAAATAAAACAAAAAACTTCAATAACACTTATTTAATGCTTTTCCTGCACCTTCAAACAATTCTTCTATCATTGAACCTTGTATCCGTGTCAACTGATTGTGGTCTGTATCCGTTTGAATCAGCGACATATCTAATAGAGTGTGCTAGACCATCAGGGTCTATGAATCCGTACTCCCCCCTCACGACCAGTCCTCTGACCCCTGCAGAATCTGTTATGATACCACCATCTTCCGCTCTGTAGGACCCGTCTGATATTACGTATCTAAAAACAACATACTATATTTAGTTTACACATTTGATAGTTAAACTAGAATCATACCTAATATTAATGGCATGTAAATGTCAGTTACACCTACATAATAATATACATACATCATTATCATAATACATTTATTAAAAATCTAATTTTATCGGTGTCTATAGATGAAAAATATGTGTGAAAAACTATTAATGGGAATTTCTTTATAAAATTATTATTCGTTAATTAGCTTATAGGTTGATTTTTATATACCTAATGCGTAATTGACGTTAATATTTTCACAAGTTAACAAGATTAATTAGCACTCTAAATTACGCTAACGAATCAAAAAATTGTCTCCTTAACCCAAAACATTTTTGAAAGACCTAACCAATGATACCCATAGTATGAGGTAAACGAGTCAAAAAATATCCCTACTATTATTGTACCTACCTATATTGTAGGGAAGTCTAGGGATGTGAGGGCGTGATAAATATATACCCATGACAAGTTACAGCTTTTTAGTAGTAAGGTACCTAACGTAAACAGAAGGACGGTCGGATATGACGACACTAGAAATTTCAAACAACGTATTGGGTGTCCCGAAGTGGAAAGATCGTTAGAGGAACTTAACCCTTTTAAAACTTTTGTGAAACAGTTATGAAATAAAATTCCATAAAGTGTAGCTAGAATAATAAATAAAATAATCATTAACGAATTCCTGGTTTGTGATGTCCCGGATGCTGCTTTGTAATAGGATACCATAAAAATGTAGCAAAAAATCCTACATCTACAGTAAATAAAAATAAAATATTACGATTATACGTGTCTCATAAATGTCAAAGGCAAACACATCAGACAACTTTTACGTAAGAACATGAAGGTTAACCAGGAAATGTTGTAGTTAAACAGCTTAACATTATAATACATTATTAAATCCTTTAATTTATGGATCCCTCTGTTAAATCTTTAATTTTTGGTTCACAAATAAGCATTTTAGCTTTAGTATGTAATAGATATATTATAATATCTATCTATATAATAGTTTATAATTATTAAGTGCTAAAGTTTAAAATGTTTAATATTTTATTGAAGGAAAATAAGGAAAGACTTATTGATAGATATTAAATATATTTCAAAACAACTCCAAAAATAATTTCGTTATTAAATTAGTCTATTGTGGCGAACTCCTGTTTAATAAATACCTAACTAGGTATGAGCTGATTTGTTAGCTCTGACCAAATGAATTAATTAATATCTTATTTAAAAGAAAAATTAAGGACACAACGTTAAAGCGGTTTTATTATTTTAAAATTTAATATCTTACGATAAAATAAATTTATAGCTATTATTAATAACATACTTACTTTTTAATCCTTAGAGTACACTTACAAAGCTATAAAAATCACTTACTCAAAGCTATAGGTCCCAGATCCGTCGATGTTGAATATTTGCTTTCCTACTATGTTCTCAAGGGCCCGTGTTTTGGGTAAATTGAAAATACTCGTAGTTGACAACGCAAGAAGTGTGAAGATGACTCTTGCGACTTTTACCTGCACAACATAGTTACTCCTTATTACATCAGCTATCTGCCAGTGAAAGTCCCTTCAAATTCGGCCCAGTCGTTGCTCAGATTAGCCAAAACAAACAGACAGACAGACGGACAGACCGACAAAAAATTTAAAAAATGTAATGTATATGTTCGGTATATGTACCGTGTATACAGCCACAGATAAACAGACACTCCAATTTTATTTATATATTTGCATAGATGTATCGATAATATGTCAAGGCCAACGAATCTATATAATTATCTACCTAAACGTGTATAATTTTAGTCGGTTTTTAATAATACTATTGCGGATTTATTGTTTCTTGTAAGTATTAATATGAATTTTTGGTTCACCTTTAAACTGGTTCCTGTATTATGACAATCCTATTTTTTACTTCACTTGATGGCTAAAACGTGCCTCATAAATTCTCATCACCAAATTCCTAATTTACCACGTGAAATGTAGGAAATAAAATATTTTATGTAATACTGATTTATGTATTTTTTTTCTTGTTGATTTTTCCGCACTTTTAAATGCCAACTTAGGCCTAAATACCTACTCGCTGCCTACTCGTAACACCTACCTAACATAAAAACATAGTATATATTAAAATATATATATATTGTAGATTCAGTAAAACTACATATTATGTACATGATGTAGATTTTTGAGTAACAAGGCCAATTTCACCTCTAAATACCCTACTTAAGATAACGACTTCGGTCGGTCGACATTTTTTTATTTTTCACAATGCGTCTGGTTGCAGCCAAACTGCATTTTGACTATTTAATTCAAGTAAAGTACTTAGTACATGGAAGATATTTGAAAAAAAGAATTACTGGTATGAAATAAATTATAAACATCCTCATCATCACAACCCTTAACTGTGCCATTGCTGGGAAAGGGTCTCCTCTCACAACGTAAGGTGTATGAGCGGTGTGTGCAGGATTTGAACCGGGAACCCCCGGTTCGGGATTAAAACGTTCAAACCAGCTCCACTGTCACTGCTAACTAACATGCCATAATATGTTTACATTCTGATGTTACATATATTATTTTAATTCGGTGTTTTTCTAAATAAATGCGCTTTACCATCCGAGGCCTACCTTGCCACATAACATCAGATGGGATCTTAATCAAGCGGTGACTTATACAATGAAAAAAAAAGAAAAAAAAATGCCTTAGCGGTGCAATTATCCATAAAAGTACGAAGATTACAAGCATTCATTAACCTTGTGGTTAATTTAATAAAACTGATGTGGGCTGAATTCAACCAGATTATCTGGTATACTGAACCAGTTTGGGAGCCCAAGATTATTGCTTATTAATTACAATTTTGCATTTCAAAGCATTTTTAGATTGAAAATAGGCCTTTGCACTTTAGATTTCTCTACTATATTTTATCGTAATATTTATCATATTATTTTATAGCATTATATTGCAAAATGTTTGTCATCTTTTTAAAATAAAAATCACGTATGAGCAAGTGTCAATTCTAGATATTTTCTTATATAATCTTCAGGTTTTCAGAACTTCCTATATATAATAAACAAATTAGAGGCGGTTAATTTAAAACTATTTAGAAATAGACTCTAGTTAGATTTAAGAACATTTCTGAACAAATATTTCTAAGCACGATTGTTGAAAAAAATTACGTACCTATTTACCTTAGACTACCTAGACTTCAAATTATAAATAATACATAAATAAATCTAATAATATAAATAAAAAAATAAAAAAATCTTTTCTATAACTGGACATTAACTTGAATCTTAATATTATGACTGGCTTTTGCTCACCATGATGTTTATAATGTCCTTCCCGACGTCTAAGTATACTGCGACACTGGCCAACTGCCAACTGCCAACACCTTATATCCAGTTCTTCAAGAATGTCAGGTCTGGACTTCATTCCTTAGCAAACAATGCGACGGCAGGACATCGCCAAGTCATTGACACCATAACACATATTATTATGTAAACTACTCCACGATCATACGCACGAGTACCTAAACTACAAAAACTCGATCGTATCGGTGATGTCCCTGAGCGATAATTAATTAGACTGGTATGACAACATTGTTACTGTTACTAATTTACTCGTATTACTTACTAAGTGTTGCTCGCGGCTTGGCCCGCGTGGAAGTAGCTACTTTGGGGTTCGCACCGACCACGGGGTTCACTTTCCAAAAACGTTAAAACAAGGGCCCCTAAATTATCAGCATTTATAATTAATGCTTCAATTGCATCGTGTCGGAATATTTTGATACATTTCGTAAACTAAATAAAAAACACTTGGGGCCCAATATGAAATGTGTCAAACTATTCAATCAATAAGTGAACTATTTATAGCAGCCTTGGGTCCCAGGTGTTTGGTTATTTCTAATTCCACAAAACACAGTTCTACTGTAAAGTGACGCGCTAAGTACAAAAAATAGCCAGTACAAAACAAAAATATTAAAAAACAACCACGTACTTGAAACGTTACAGAACAATAAAAATAATTTGTCGTCATTTGTACACACCGAATCACACTTTTCGTAACGCTCTCGCCACGCATTCACCAGCCGCCTCCCCTAGTCAAGCGTGCATAAAGAAGTTTTACTTCAAAAATTCGTTGAAAATGTAATAAAAATTGGGGTAACTTGGTGTAAGAGTTATCTACATTGCATAAATGAATGGCAACTGAACATAACTTGTTAGTTTGTTCTCGGAGTACCTATTTTGTAAATGCTGTATTACTATGCCAATAGGGTTCGGGGTTGTAATTAGCCACGAGTTATCAATCATTCTAGATAGCAGGGAAATTTTTCAAAATACAAAATTTGATTTTGCTTGAACTATGTGTGTATTGTTTGGATTGTCTCAATGTTGGATTTAGTGAATAGGGATGTTTTTGTAATAGATCACCTTTCCATGTCCGTTTTGTTATTAATTGAATTCTTGCCACGCCAAAATGTAACGCAATGCAAATATCGCGATCATTGCCATGACAATCTCGCAGGAACTCAGTTTCTTATTCTAAATTCTCCCTCATTTTTTTGTCTTCTGACTCGAATCTGTACTGATTTTTCTGTATTACACCTGAACCATATACGAAGCCGCATCGAGTTTCCGTAAGGAAATTCCATAATTTTGGTCACACGAAACAATAAGTAACCACAGTGCAGTTGTACCACTCGGCCGAGATCCACCCCACTTTTTACCCACTTTGTGAGAGAGGCTTAATTTTTTATTTCGTGGCATGTCCCAGCAACCATCCCCAAACTCTACTTAAAAAATGAATGCCTCTGGGACGAAGCCTCTGCCTCTTCACCAAGTTCCAAAAGAAATATGGTTCCCAATTATTAAAATAATGAATTCAATTGAATACGTATTATGTTTCAATACCTACGATTTGTGTAAAAATATAAATTAAAACGTGACTTCGCTGCCGCCGTCTTTGGTAAGGCTGGAGGATTTATCCTTAGACGGAACCGGACGATTCAGATAGTCAAGTAAATAAGTTTGTATTAACCAGTAATCTATATAATTATATAAAACAACTTCAGTTAATAAGTTACTACAACATTTATTACTTATAGGTCGGTACGAAGTTCGCCGGGAGTGCCGGGACTGTTACTTGGTAATACAACAAACTAAGATAAAATGTCTGTTCTGCAGTATACAAAATTGCCAGTACAAAAAATAATTAAATAAAAAATCAACCACGTATTTGAAACGTTACAGAACAATAAAAAATAATTTGTCGTCATTTGTACACACTGGATCACACTTTTCGTAATGCTCTCGTCACGCATTCAGCAGCATACTCCCCTAGTCAAGTCATAAAGAAGTTTTACTTCAAAAATTCGTTGAAAATGGGGATGTTTTTGTAATAGATCACCTTTCCATGCTCATTTTTGTTATTAATTGAATTCTTGCCACGCCAAAATTTAACGCAACGCAATATACCGCGATCATTGCCATGACAAACTCGTAGGAACTCAGTTTCTTATTCTAAATTCTACCTCTTTTTTTCGTCAGTCTGTCTTCTGACTCGAATCTGTACTGATTTTTTCTTTATTACACTTGAATCATATGCGAAGCCGCATCGAGTTTCTGTTAGAAAATTTCATAAATTTGGTCACACGAAACAGTAACCACAAATATGTACGTACATAACCATTCCTAACGTGCAGTTTTACTACTCGGCTCAGATTTCACCCACTTAGTCAAGGAGGCGTAATTTTTTATTACGTGGCATGTTTCAGCCACCAGCTCCAAACTCTACTTTAAAAAATGAATGCGTCTTCGACGAAGCCTCTGCCTCCTCACCAAGTTCCAACAGAAATATGGTTCCGAATTATTAATGTAATGAATTCAATTGAATACCCTACGTATTATGTTTCAAAATCCAAGTAAATATTTACGATTGTGTAAAAATATCAATGCAAACGGGACTTCACCGACGCCGTCTTTGGTAGGTAAGGCTACATGGGTAGTTTTAACAACTCATGTGGTAAGGCTGGAGCGCAATTTATTGAAGCTTTATTAATGATGGAACTTAGAACATTCTTGTAATCATTTCACGAACAAATCCTTACAATTGTATAATTCTACGTAAATCTGTTTTAATTAACCCATCTTTTCCCAACGTTATGTAAAATAAAACCTTGTAAAAACTCTTCATAATTAATGGGTACTACTACTACTAGTTTGCTAGTTGTAAAATAAATCATCAAAAGCACTTTTTATAAAATTTATTTAAGTCTTTTAGGTCCCAGGGGTTAGAAACCTGTAAAATAAAATAAAAATATTATACAAACCATGTAAGTAATACAATTAACTATCATATAAATAATGTCAAACATTTTTTATCTGAAGATAGAAAATCATCTTAAGCATACTTAATGTTACTTAATTATGTTAAAAGTAAATTATGTGAAGTACGAGTAAGATGCGACAATTATGTTCATGAGTAGGTATATCGGTATATTCTTTTACTTATGTATATTGTAAGTACTACACGACACATTTGTAGGATCAGAAACATACTTCGTACATATATCTTAAGGTATACCATATACCATCATAGATTGAGCCACACCTCACTTTCATTTACCTATAATAATATTCTGTGACATTTTATTAGCCTCCGCCGACTAGTGAGGCTAAAACTGCAGGTGGTAGTTGTGTTGCCTGAAATCATTAACATATTAGTTTTATCATATCTTAAAATTTTATAAATCAAAGTCCCCTGTCGTCAATCTGTCTGTTCGCGCTAAACTCAAAACTACTGAACGGATTTTCATGCGGTTTTGCTCCAATGTGCCACCAAGTTATGAAACAATAGACAGAAGAATTCATGGGGGTTTAGTTATATTATTTATTACAATTTTGTATATTTTGATTTAAACATGATGACACCTGCTGAGAATGTTGGAAAAGGTCAGGCCGCCAGGGAGCTTTCAGCGAAAACGCTGCCTATATTCCTTTGAAATAATTATAACAAAACAATGTATGGTGGGATATTCCTCTTTTATAAGTCTACAGAAAAGTCCGCGATGGCATAATATAATATGCCATATTAGACAAATTATGTCTACATTTTAAGGATAGCTGTAACCAGTCTAACTTTTAAAAAATGGTCACGTACAATGCGACCATTGGACCATTGGAAAGCTGTTTAGCCGGATACCGTTCGTCATCACAACCCATAATTGTCCCACTGCTGGGCACGGGTCTCCTCTCACAATGTGAGGGGTATAGGCCATAGTCCACCACGCTGGCCAAGTGCGGATTGGTGGACCCCGTTATAATCCTAATAAATTTAAATACGTTGGTCAGTTTAAGTATTTTCGGCACATTATGATAATCCTTTACACCACATTATTTATTTTATTATTTTACTATGTCTTATCTTAGGAGTTATCGCAAACTGCACACTAACGCGCGTGAAACTAAATTAGAGTGCAGTAACTAGTTTAAATAGCAATATCAATCAATATGTGTTATATAAAACTCTTCCATTACTGAGTGACTGGCAGACAACGTACCTACAGCCGAAAGTACTGAACTCAAGACGCTGAAAGGACAATGCACATTGAAGTATGGGATCATGGGCTGGATGTTTAGTTTCCGGTGTTTTTTTCTTACTTAACATAATATAAAATAAAATCCCCGGCTCAAAATATTTATTTTGATGCTAAATGACGGTGAAAATGAAAGAGAATAATTATGGTACCAGTATACAATCGAAGCAAGAGAAAGAGGTAGCCCGAGTATGAACATTCTCTTTTGGCATGTTGTATGATATTCCTTGGAAAATGTAGGAAATCACTGAGAGAGGATTTTTGAAAATTCTCCCCCTAAAAGAGGATAAAAAAGGGGATAAACTGAAACGTTTTATTTCTACCATATATGAACCCTTAATATAGGGGCGTGCTTTGAGGGCAGCTGATCAGATTAGTAAAAAAAACCGATCCTTAAAAAAACTTGAGCGCGTCAGGTTGAAACAAGGTAAGTTAAGCACATGGAGAAAAGTGTATATTTCAATAACCTTACGATTGGAAATGGGCGAGTCACAAAGTTGTAAAAAAAACGTTACCTCGAAATACTCAAGTGCGATAGATTTTTTTTTTATTTTGAAGGGAATCCTTTGAGAATTACGGAAAAAATATAATCTGTCGTTTTTAATGGGGCGATGTAGCTGAAATCATCAACAAAGTATTGAGCGTACAGCTGCTGAGAACGGTATATTTATATATCTGTTTATCTACTTCTACATCAATAAATGATAGAATTTTAAATATATTTATTTAATTATGTATTTACTAGCTGACCCCGCGAACGTTGTTCTGCCATATATGTAGTTATATCCGCTATATATGTACAAAAAGCGCGATTTAAATTTGATGGGTGGGGTAGGGAAGTGAAAATTCAAGATTATGTGTATTTTTTTTGTGTGGCATAAAAAAATACACATTAAAAAAACAAAAAAATAAAAAAAAAAAAATTTTAGGGCGAGCAACACTTAGGGGTATGAAAAATAGATGTTGGCCGATTCTCAGACCTACTCGATATGCACACAAAATTTCATGAGAGTCGGTCGAGCCGTTTCGGAGGAATTTTGTATTATAAGATATTGTTTTTATTACCTCCAGTAATAAAAATACAAACGTACAAAGAAATTCCTAAGTCACTGTCGATTTGTTTTACAATACGAACTTACGAATCATCGAAATTCAAGCAAGTATCTACTTACCCTTTTGTAGGATCTGGTAGCCTAAAAAACGAAAATATGATAATTAATATCTCTCGGTTATCAGAAAGATATTGGGCTTAGACACTATGAATGTTTGACACGTATTTCCATATGACTGTTTTTTACATTTTTGAAAACTTGTACGCCCTCTCCCCTTCACTAAAATGACAAATTTTACGGTAACTTTTTTCGTTTTAGGACCTAATCTACACAATCCAAGAGGTCCCCATGACGCTTTAGCAACTGCAAATTTAGGATCCTGGGCTCCCCTACTACATATTACATTTAACGCCGTTTCGCTAAGGTGCCAGAATGAATTGCTGACGTGCCTGAATTAAAAAAAACTATGGTGCGTATTCCAAGAGTTTAAATAAACCCAGTACGTTTGTATTGAGGTGCGGCGCTTTGGTTTTCATTTAATATTACAGTTTACAATTAAATAACCTTCTAATTTTATAAATACAGAGGTAAATATACCATATGTGCAAATGAAAACGTACAAAGAAATTCCTACGTTACTGTTGATTTGTGTTACGTTACGAACTTACGAATTATCGAAATTCAAGCAAGTATCTACTTACCTTTCTGTAGGAACCGGTAGTCTAAAAAACGAAAATTCGATATAATTAAAGTTGAATGCAAACATCCACTAACTGAAAAATTGTAATACCTGTGACCTAACTTCTGGTCTGGGATCCCTAGTACATTTTTTTTATCTGATTACTAACAAGCTAATTTTTCGTGAGTAGCTTAATTTTGATGAGACGCCCAAGAATTTCTGAACGAAAAATCTCGATTGTGGGAGCTAACAGGGATAGCAGGGATAAAATAAAAAAAATATTACTAACGGGTTGTTTTTTTTAATCTCAAGATTATGGTGTAAATTACTTGAAAAAATATTTGTCCTACAAAATGTAAGGTCTGATCGAAGAGTCCCCCACTTCCAACATGTATCGATAACGAGGTAAAAAAATGATTATTAACCAGCTGATTTTTTAGTTAATATTCATATATTTTAATAGTCATATTGTCCTACACATAGTGTGAGACGTTATCCCGGTCCTACGCAACAAAATCAGCGATTCATTTTTATATATAGATAATACGTGTGCGTTGCTCGAGCGCGCAATGTATGAAGCCTTACTTCTGTTTTATTTATCTACTTTGTGCTTCTGTTGATATTCTGTGATATAGTCTTGGTTGGTAAAGAGCGCTAATTTGCATGGTAGAAGACTGTTCATTTTTGACTTAAAAACACTCCGTTTATTATAAAACGATATAGCAACCTTATTTTATTCCAGTCCTTCACGGTAATATGCATAATAAATGTTGAAGCAAAGCGCGTCGTTCGTACCGGTTTTATTAGTAATGTTCTGGAACTACTTACCACTGACATCGGCAGCGGATCACTGCTGTTAACTACTTGACCTGTCTGTGGGTAAAAAGTTGTGTCACATCAAATATTTCGTTTACATTTTTATGATTACTATTAGCAGGTACTACATACTACCGCCCGCCACGATACTTAGTACCATTTTACCGTGAAACAGTTGTTTTAACAACAATTGTGTTCCGGTTAGAAAGGTGTGGAACCGGCTACACTATTTTGAAGGCGACCATTTCTAATATTATAATCTCATCAAAAATAAACTAAGTCGAAACAACTGACCGGGCTTCCGTCACGGAAGTCGGGGCCGGGGCCTAGACTTTATTTGGCTTGGCTTGGCTACAACCCATTAATGGCCGACTACTGAGCACGGGTCTCTCCTCATACCTGAGGAGGCCTAGAGCATACTCAACCACGCTGCTCCAGTGCGGATTGTTGAAGGGGTTAGTGGCCAACCCAGACTTTATTTAGTTTAACTTTATTTAGTTTAACATAATTGCTAATAAGTAATTTCAGAAGCTTTAAAAATTCAAACGGGACAGGAAACAAAGAGGATTATAATTATTACAGTGCTTTGAAATATCACATTTTTTGGGCTTAGCGTGTATTTGTCCGAGGGCGCACTTAGATTTTGTAAATGTAATGGGGTTGCAACCCCACAAACTTCGATTTCATGTAATACTAACCCTGTCTTAACAGCTACAAAATAAAATTGATAAGGTTGCCAACTCCTGTCCTGCATCTGCCATCGTTGAAACAAGGGCGCGATGCTAAAATGCATATGCAAATGATGTACAGATGTGATGTGATGTGCAGATTATTTTTTTGTATAATATACGAGTACGTCGATCAGTTTATTACGTGTTTATAGTAGGTAAGATTAAAAATTACCTGGTCTTTAAATTCATCTGGAAATTTAAAGGAGTAGGGTGTAGAGCCATCGACAGCAACATGTTCATTATCTTGACCGTCGTTCATTAGCCGACCAGATTCCTTTTTAGTTATTCCGTTCGTTGTTTCGTAACTGTAACATTAGGAAGTGCTTTGTCATAACAATGGAGCAAAATTGTTTGTAACTTATAGATTCAACCCACCAATGGCCCACTACTGAGCACGGGTCTCTCCTCATACCTGGGGAGGATTTAAACATTCTCCACCACGCTGCTTCAATCCGGATAGGTGGAGGACTTATACATATTGATTGACAATGTAGGTAAATAATGTGGTAAATATAACGAATAACCTTTTTTGTCTGCACATTTATGAACTTATTGAAAAGACCATGCCGCCAGTGTAAAATTAAAATTCTTTTCTCTCGATGTTTCCTGTTCTATTCGACATTAGGTAGGTACATAAGGTACTATGTCTTATTTTAATCAAATATTGTGGATTTATATTTTTCCTCTACTTTGTATTCTTTGTCTATTGTATAATATACATACATGATTTTTCGTGTAAGATCGTAGTTAGTCAAATTTTAATCCTTTTAGGTACATAATTATATATAATGCAATGTAATAGTGTATTTTTAATATTAATGAAATATAGTTTGTTTATTTTTATAATTGAAGTGCTCTCCATCACGCTGATCCAGTACATTAAATGGGTTGAACGACATTGGTCAAATTTGATATTCGTCAAATCGGCAACTTGTATTTTGAAGTAACAAACAATTAAGAACAAAGTCAGAAAAAATGTTCTAAAAACCTGAGTGTAAGTTACTTTAAGGGCTGTCACAAAGACTATTTTTGTGTGATATCTTGAGAATCGTTTAATACTTAAGCAGGCAATCAAATCATACAGTGTACCTATTGTTTGTAAGAAATGGCAACACGTGGAATGCGTTAAAGAAAATATTTATAAATTACCACACTTACAAAATTGTAATTATTTCCAGATTAGCCACAGTTACTGAACTGCTGTGAAAGACGTCAAGAATCAATTTATTGCATGAATGCAAGTAAAATAAGATGGTATATTCAGTACAGTGATTGAGCTTACATGTGCCACTTGTGGGCATTGAAAAATGATGTCAACATTCATGTTTAACATTATAAAAATTAAAATCATGTTAATAACTTTATAAATATACATACGAGTACATAGTCAGATTATATTAATAGGTACATTTAAATATTTGTCAATTTATCTGTCATTTTATAGAATTAAAACAAAAATAATCCCTTCATAATAATACATTTCATGAGTTATAAAAGTCATCTGTGGTATAATAACATTTCATTGATAAAATATTTTTTAATTTATTCTTAAACCCTGGTAAATTAAGATCCTTTAATGTATCTAGTAAGTGGTTGAATATTTTGCAAGCCATAAACATATCTATAGACTTTTCGGTATAAAGTCGTTTTTGCAGTTAGGTTAGGCATAACTAAACAGCGGTTTACAGCTAAGCATCTGAACTACGCGTTGTACACTAATACACATAGATATAACAAAGATAATAATTATGTGCTTTCCAATACATTATTATGCTCTAATTTTTGTATTTGATGAAATATTATTTGCCTAACATTTTTCTAGTTAGGTAAATAAATAATTATCCTATGTTTACCTTAAAGGACAATAGTCATAGAAGTATGGGACAATGGGCTAGAATGGCATCAGAACCACTTTTTCTGAACATCCCTTGTAATAAAATTAATTACCAACTCATGTTAGTGTTTTTGGAAGGTAAACTGGAGTTCAAACAATATTTATTTAATATAATACATTCTTTCTCGTACCAGATGACAATTTTTTTCATAATCTTCTTATATATAAAATTCTCGTGTCACAATCTTAGTTACCATACTCCTCCGAAACGGCTAGACAGATTTTTATGAAATTTTTATGCATATTCAGTAGTCTGAGAATCGGCCAACATCTATTTTTCATGCCCCTAAATTTAAGGGTTGTCCATCCTAGATTGTTTTTTTCATTCTTTGGTCAAAACTTTTTTTGGTTATTTTTTTATGGTGTGGTATAAAAAATACACATAATCCCAAGTTTTCACTTCCCTACCCCCACCCCTCAAATTTAAATCGCGCTTTTAGTAATCTATATGACGGAACAACGTTCGCTGGGGTAGCTAGTATTCTATATAATCATCTAAATAAGGTGTCAGAGCATTATTGTATGATAACGTTCCTAACTTATTGAAATTATATCACATTTTCGTATAAGTTACGTTGTATTTTCGTGTAATTTTTTCGTATGTGTTTAGGTATAGTAAAATTCGATCAACGGAACAAAAATTAATAAATTATATTATACACAACAATAATTATGATCACATGACAAACATAACAATAATCGTGGCAAGTGATTTCATATTCGATAAAATTGTTTTGGTTTAACTGTTACAAATTAGTAAATTGTTTAGTTTCCCGTGTGTTTTTCTTACTTACTATCTAAAATAAAATCCCTGGTTCAAAATATTTATTTTGATGCCTAAACGACGGTGGAAATTAAAAAGAATAATAATATGGTACAAGAATCCAATTATTGCAAGAGAAAAAGGTAGACCAAGAATGAACATTCTCCTTTAACATACCTGAAGTCATTTTCTCGTTTTCCAAAATTTTTGTGCTCATATCTCAGGATTTTTCCATCGTTATCTTCTGATATTACTACCGTCATTACAAAGTTAAATATAAAGAAAAAAATTAGAGAATAATACATTTTAACTTATACTTTACAGCTCAACAGTTCACTATTAATATTGAGAACACGATGGACCTACTGGAAGTTCCAACGGTATTAATTTCATACACTACCCATGTTATTTTTATATTTTTGTTCCGCCCGAGTCCATATTATAATAATTATTAAACAAATTGACAATTTATTTTTTACTTTTCTTCGATTATTGCACGTTTATTTATGTTGTATCCGATTTAAACATTCAACCGTTTCAATTGATTCATAGCCACCAAGAACCTGCAAGTAAATATTACTTTTATGGCTATCCGGAGATACGGTCGCGTCTCGCGCACAGGTACACAATCAAACGCGCGGGAATTATTTTTTGTAAAATAAAGAATTTTATTGATAATTGTAATAAATGTTGAACGTGTACTTGGCGCGTCACTTTACAGTTGAACTGTGTTCTGTGGGATTTTATCTGTCCTACTACATACTATCATAAATTACCATCAATAAACACAACCAATGGCAACAGACCAAACGTTTGTCTCGTAAATATTACCTCTATGAATCCTACTGTGTCAATAGCATTGCGATGGGGAGCAATAGGGGGTTTCATCGTCATCATCATCACAACCCATAACTGTCCCACTGCTGGGCACGGGTCTCTCACAATGTGAGGGGTATAGGCCATAGTACCCCACGCTGGCCAAGTGCGGATTAGCGGACTTCTCACACTTTTGATAACCTTTTGGAGAACTCTGAGGTGTGCAGGTTTCCTCACGATGTTTTCCTTCACCGAATCAAGTGATAATTAAATTCCAATACGCACATAATTTTTGAAATTTAGAGGGGCGTGCGGGGTTTGAACCCGGCTCCCCGGTTCAGGAGTCCAACGTGCAACCACACGGCTATCACTGCTGTGTTATCGGGTTTGTTGGATAGGGGGTTTGCTAGTTAAAAAATAAACGACCAAAATCCACTTTTATACAATTTATTTAAGTCTATTTGGTGAGGTATAAGGGCATAGAAACCTGTAAAATAAAAAATAAATATTAAAAAAAGAAAAGAAATAGAAGTAGTTATCTTAAATAATGTAGATATTAAGTAACAAAACTAAAACAATTTATCTGAAGTTAAACATATATTATCTAGAAAGAAAATAATCGTAAGCTTATCATACTTTATATCTCAGTACGCCGGGCTATGAGCGGCTCTTCGGGCTTAATTATTTAAAGAATGTATGTAAATGCGACAATTATTAGAATGTTGGAACTTATTTGGGTATTGGCTTCTACGAGTAGGTCGGTCATAGTTATCATGGGCGGCAGCAGAAGGGTGGGACTGCAGACTCGTTTGCTATCTTAATTCTATAAAAAGTATGAAGTTATATAATAAATAATTTAAATATCGCTACACACTCATAGCACCACCCTAGGATTCCCTGCGTCGTGGGTGCCATGGACAACGCACAAGACAAGAACACACGCCCAGACCAAGATCGGAAATTTAAGTTCGTACCGAACCCAGGAACCTCGGAACGGCGATCCCATCCGGGTCGTCAATATACTTTTAGTTATTTGTAAATAGCACATGTTACAATTGTGAGAGCAGGAACATTCTTCACTTAACTAAAGGTGTGTAGGTGTGTCATACATTGTGCTCGTGCACTGTTTTAAAGTAGAGAAATAAGAATTTAATCAATATTTTGACCCAAAGTAAGTTTCATTTACCTATATTCTGTGACATTTTATTAGCCAACTAGTGAGGCTAAAACTGCAGCCGGTAGTGGTGCCTGAAATCATTAACATACATAATATTATCTTGTTATATATAAAATTCTCGTGTCACAATGTTAGTTACCATACTCCTCCGAAACGGCTCTACCGATTCTCATGAAATTTTGTGTGCACATGAAGTAGGTATGAGAATCGGCCAAAATCTATTTTTCATACCCCTAAGTGTTAAGGGTGGCTCGCCCTAAAAATTTTTTTTTTAATTTTTTGGACAAACTTTTTATTGGTTATTTTTTTACGGTGTGGCATAAAAAAATACACATAATCCCAAATTTTTACCTCCCTGCCCCCACCCCTCAAATTTAAATCGCGCTTTTTGTATCTACATACATGTCGAAACTACGTTCGCGGGGTCAGCTAGTTAGTTTATAATATTTGGACATATTAATTTTAAACCGGAAGAACAGAACAAGAAATCATATCATAGCATGGCTAGTCACTGTTTTAAAATAAAAGGGCCATGAATATACTTTTTACAGTAGAGACATTCAAAGTTTTGAAAAATATAAGCAATTTTATCTATTGCTTTACCGACTTTCGAGTACATCAATACATAATTAAATTCAAGCACATTACTATCCAATAACTAAATAATCATATAGATATTTTTGATTATAAAAATAATGTTCGTATTGTATGAAATTTTACATGAATAAATAAATGCTTGCGAACCATCTTAAATCGTAATAAAACCCAAATGATTTTGAAATATCTTCAAACGTCTTAATTTTTCGTGTTCACAATACTCGTATAACGTCTGGTTGACTACATAATTTCGATTAATGTCATTTATTTAGTGATAATTACATATATTATTATATTAGTACAAGGTTATGAAAAACCGATTGACGTAAGATTCCGCAAAATCATCTCACTCTTTGGGTCTTTAGAACGCCTTAGAGGAAGAAACCTAGATATCTACTAAAATTTTACGTTGTACATTTTTGCATATTATGTCACGAGTTTATAATTATGTAAGTAATATAATGTTTGTTTGTCAAAATATTTCAAATAAGGTACCAGAGAACACTCTCTTTCTTCTAACAAGCACACCAATTTTTTGTTTATTGATTTTAAGTTTCCGCTAAAAATAATTGCTAAGAAAATTTAAAATTTACAAAAATTGGTAAGTTATTCGTTTCACCCAGATTTTCGAAAATTGAGTTTTAATCATATCTCCACATTTTGAAGTCCTAGGAGTTCTGACTATTCCTGTGATGGTGTCTGTATGAATGTGTGTGTAAACCTCTCCTAACTTTAAAACGGCTTAACTGATAGAAACGTGGTTTACGGCATTCCAATTAGTTCCACTGAACTCACATGTTCTGAGAATTTTAACCGAATCAGTTTAAATTTTTTCATAATTTAGCTCTTTTACTCAAAAAACGACGTTGAATGTGCAATGCACTTTAAAATCGGTTGAGCCGTTCGGGATTTATCGTTGAAGAAAAATATTTTTACAACATAACTGCGGCATTTCGTGTTCGTGACACATTAACTTAGCGGGAAGTTTCAGGGATGGCCGCAGGGTCAACTATTTTTTCGCTTACATATTCTAAGTGAATGCTTCACACTCTTACTTTTTAATATTAGTATAGACAGTACTTACGGCTGAGATAGAGACATCAGGTTGTCCAGGTGGCCCAGGTTGCCCAGGATACCCAGGTTGCCCAGGTTTTCCAGGATACCCAGGAGTAAATATTCCCTCTTGAAGTTTATGCTGGAATAAATTATTAATGTTATCCTTTAGGAATCCTTACAAGCGTGCGTACATGTTATCCTTTATAAAACTAAGTGCATTTTTTATAGTATTGTATTTTAAACCATTGTCTCTGGGGCTATATTTGTTTAGTATTTTAATAATGCCTGTGTCAGGAGGCTGCGCTCTACCGTACCTCTTGCCAATACTATGATGAAGGGAAATAATAGTCCATTGAAATGTTGCATTATTTTGGGCTTAACTTGCATTTGTCAGAGGACGCAATTTATATTTAGATGTCAAAAAGGTGTTATTGTATAGTCAAATCCATGTTTGTGTGGGGCACTCTTGTCCCGTGGCCGCGATCATAGAAACAAAGAAGTAGATCTTTTTATGGTTTATCTGGTAAAATATAGGTCTCACATAAAATGCGTTAGAATATTTTAAATTTCTACAACTTTGGTCCTGCAACTTTTAGTCGTAGAATCATAAATCGTATTGCTGCGGTAAAGTAAGTTTCCAGACCAGGTACGAAGTTTTACGAAACGAGTGAAAAGACGCGTGCCGCATGTTGATGTGATACTTCTTTACGACATACTTGCAAGAAATTTTGTAGGGAGCTTGTTTTATCCCACAGGGTAAATCAAAATTTTTTTAAACAGTTCTAAGTCGGCCACAGATATCATGGGCGGCAGCGGAAGGTGGTGCTGCATGCTCGTCTGCTGCCTTAATTCCATAAACAGTTTCACTTTGTTCGTTGGTACTCTACTACGCGTACAATTTTTGATGTAAATAGCGTGGATCGATAAATGAACAGACTAGCCACCTGATGATAAGTGGTATAGCATGAATGATATTGTGAAACGTTACTACTATTGATAACCCTATCGATATTTTAACAATTAATGAGCTCACGATAATATTGACAACCTTTCAATAGTCAATGTACATACAATGTACCCGATCACGATCAGGGGGGTTTGTGCGACTCCAAGGTAGAAGGAGCCAATTATAGCCCAGATAAATGTAATAGAATCAAATAAGTGTTCGTTTTTAAAGAAATCTGGATGTGCGTTTAATAGCTTTTGTACCTACTACTCATGAAACATTTTTTGAAGTTTCACTTGTAGCACCTGTAAATTGCACACATATTGATTTTTTATTTTGTTATGGCTGTAATTACATTTTCTGGCTAACATTTGTACCTTGTTTTACTTTTAACGTTATAAATTATAACTTACAAGTACAGGTATAAATTAATATCTACTAAAAAGTTTCTGTCAGACATAAGCTCCTTTCTTTTTTTGATAACGTCATTGATCGGTTGTGAGGTATTTACTTACATCAACTAGAGCTCAAAACGCACCATGGGTAAATTCTTCATACTCACAACGAGTTGTGAAGAATCCCACGACACAATACGGAATTTGGACATTTGAAATTTGGAGGATGACACGTGACACGTTAGCTGATCTCTCTGTGTAAAAACACTGAGGGATCAGCTAAATTACTAAAGATAATATAAACAATTGACGCAAGAAACGTTTCATTTATTTATGGAGGAAATAATGAATGAAATGTAGTAATGTGAGTAAACGCAAATAATACTTTTATCAATACGAAGCGATAGGGGGTTTGCTAGTTTTAAAATTAACCACCAAAGGCCAGTTTTATACAATTTATTTAAGTCTATTAGGTGAGGTCCCAGGGCATAGAAATTGTTAAATAAAAAAAATACAAACCAAGCATAGAAGTAATAATCTTAAATAATGTATATTATGTATAAATTATGTAACAAAATTAAAACTAATTTATTTGAAGTTAAACATGTCTAGATAGAAAATCATCGTAAGCATATATCTCAGGGCTTGGCTTCAGCTAATTAAACTACTTAATTAATGAGCACGTGTTTCTCGGAGGCCTAGAGCTTACTCCACCTCGCTGCTGCAGTACGGATTGGTGGAGGGGTTAGTGGCCAACCCAAGTGTCGGAAATTTATATGACGACCGCAGGCATTCGACAAGGCATAACGGCTGATACCAAGTGGCAACAACCGGGACCGACGGCTTTACGTGCTCTGCGAAGCACGGAAGCGCTCAAGAAATTTTGCCACTAGCTGTCACCCATCCAACTACCGATCGCGCCTGTTGTTGCTTAACTTTGTTGACGCAAGCCGCCGGACTATGAGCGGCTCTTCGGGCTTAATTATGTTATACGTAAATTATATAAAGTAAAATGCGAGAATCAGTCGAGTGTTGGATTTTATTTCTATGAGTATGAAGTTATATATTTACTTATTCTGTAAATAGTACATGTTACGTTTGTGAGAGCAGGGACATACTTCGCATATCTAAAGGTAAACATTGCGCTCGTGAATTGTTGCAAAGTAGAGAAACAGGAACTTAATCAATATTTTGACCCAACCAGAGTTTGATTTACTTATATTCTGCAACATTTTATTAGCCGACTAGTGAGGCTACAACTGCAGATGTTAGTGCCTGAAATAATGAACATATTATTAGTTTTATCATATTATTTGGTAATTTTAATTTAATGACGGAAGAACAAAACAAGATATTGTGTATAAGTATGCCTAGTCACTGCTTTAAAATAAAAGGACCATGAATATATTGAAAATATACTTTTTTCAGAGTAGAGCCATTCAAAGATTTGAAAAATAGGAGTATTTATATTTTTAATTTACCGACTTTCGAGTACATCACTAACACGAATGTTACATTAAAATCATCTCTATATAATTATATAAAATTCTCGTGTCACAATGTTAGTTACCATACTCCTCCGAAACGGCTCGACCGATTCTCATGAAATTTTGTGTGCTTATCGAGTAGGTATGAGAATCGAGCAACATCTATTTTTCATAGCCCTAAATGTTAAGGGTTGTCCACCCTAAAAAAAATTTTCAATGTTTGAACTAATTTTTTTTGGTTATTTTTTTAAGGTGTGGCATAAAAAAATACACATAATTCCAAATTTTCACTACCCTACTCCCACTCCTCAAATTTAAATCGCGATTTAATGCTTTGCGTTTAATGCGCTATATGGCGGAACAACGTTCGCGGGGTCAGCTAGTAATACTATAACTCTGCCGTTACTGAGTGACTGACGGGCAACGTTGATAATTTCGCGCAGCTGCCATCTTATGTTTTTATTTTGACAGCACTATCGGCTTTAAAACCATGGAAAAACATGAAAACGATAGCCATGACGAAACAGCCACCTTCTTGCATTTCGATTTTGCAGCCTATGTACTATATGTACCTACATAAAAAAGAGTTTACGTAAAAACAACGCCATCTAAGTACTCTCACCTGAACTAACATAATACATTGTAAAGCAGCGCTGTATTGTGCTATGTATTGCACAATTAAAAATTTCGCGCAGCCGCCGCCTTGGATTCTTACGTTACGGGAAATTTTTTGCCTACTGGGTACCTCTCCGCAATGCCCCTGGATGGAATGGAACTTCGTTCCAAAAGTAAAAAGTAAAAAAAGGAATAAATATAATTATGTATATAAAGAAGAAATACAGATGAGACAACCAAGAAAAACAAAAACAAAAAAAATTAAGCTAAATGATCCTGGTAATGCCAACATGTAAGGAAGATCAGGAAGAAAAAAATAATATGGTCTAGTGTACAAACTGTAAAGGATGGAAACATGACCTATGTACTAGCGTTGAAAGTATAATAAAGAACATAATACATAATTAAATTTTATAAATAATAATTAAAAAAATGTTATTAGTTGATCTCAGACTGAATTGTTTTAATTTTTTTAGTTGTTCATGTGATCTCTTGTTATGAAGTATTTTTCTACAAAGTTTATTACGCCTTCACTGAAGTCACTGTTCTAAGTAATCAGGTGTCTAGGCGCCTTAATCGTACTGAAGGTACGATTTGAATAACGTCAAATTTTAATCAAAGAATTTTCTATGATTGTAGATTAAAAGGCAACTAAATAAAGATTATGTAAATGCCGATTATTTTGAATTATTTAAATTATAGTGTATATTACAGATATTTCCTTAGGGGGTACGACTTAAGAAACCTTACCCTATTTACGGATGCTATAGGAAACCCAGGTTTTCCAGGTTGCACAGGTTGCCCAAGTTGTCCAGGATACGCAGGAGTTAATATTCCCTCTTCAAGCTTATCCTACAATAAATATTAAAAACGAGTGAGAATTATATCATTTAGAAATCCTTACGTGCGTGCGTCCATATTATCCTTTAGCAAACTAAGTACATTTCTTATAATATTGTATTATAGGCGAATGCTCAGTATTATGATAATATCTGTGGCAGGGGGCTGCTCTCTACCGTATATCTTACAAATATTATGATGAAGGGAAATAAAATACTCTTCATCACGAGGATGATTTGCTCGCTACTGATCCATATTATACAGATTGTATATGGAATGAAAGTTGATTCAAAGTTGGTCTTTATAAAAGCTTATCTTATCATAAGCATGAATAACGAGTATTGAGCCAATATTAATGATAAAGCAAGTCTAAATTACTTTGCCATAATATGGGAAAAAATATTATGTAGGTATGCACATTTCTTTGCTGTGTTATTTGTACATATTTTAATGAGGTTCCTTATACCTGGTCAGTAGTTACTTCCTGACATAAAATGCGGTTTTGTTCATCCATAGTTTTTAACACATTATCCTTGTGCTGTCAGCGATGTGAAGCAAAAAAGAGACTATTAAAAATAGAAGGTTAACCCACAGATGATCTCCACTGAACGTCATTATATTCCGCGTTTAGTACCTAAAGGAGGCCATAGAGATCGAAACCCATCGTAACCGTAACCGTAACCCAGTATCGTAACCCAGTATCGTAATCCCGTATCGTAACCCAGCTTTTCTCAAATATTTTTCATGTACAAGCAATCGTCGATCAATTTGTAGTTTTATTATTTCTGTTAGGCTCAATTGCCGAAGTCGCTCATTGAGCGAAAAATAGGAACCACAACGTTTACAACGTAATGTGATAAATGTGAAAAATATGTAGGGTAGTAATATCATAAGTCAATGGGTTCGCTGTATATTTTTTTGTGAAACAAGGAACCCCGCGAAATGGGGTTTCGTCTATATCTCTGACGTTGTAAAATTTTATGACGTTACTTGTGCTTGTATAGGCTCCACGCAGCTCTATATGCTGGTTTTAGGTAAGTTGTTGTGGCAAATCGCATTAGAGGCACAATGCGTTATGGCCCAATTTTTCTTAATAAGCGATTTTGAACATACATAAGTATATATAGAAAAGATTCAGTTATAAAATACCTGGGAATTAATATGAAATCCGTTTGCATCAGCGGTATATCGGAAAAACCTCGTATTTCCATCTGGATCTGTATAAGAGTAGTAGCCAACGACAGCAATATGTTCATTATCTTGACCAGCATTCACTAGTCGACCAGTTTCCTTCCTTTTGATTCCGTTTGATGTATCGAAACTGTAAAATTCGGTACGTTGAATGAGAATGTTGCAATCTTCTTTGTACGTACGTATAAGACAATTAAAAACAAACATTACATACTTAAAAAATATAATGATAACCAAGTTTAAATGAATTTAACTCCCGAGCAGCGGGTATGGGCTCTGAACCTGCACGCACCTCTATTTTTTCAGAAATCAATTTACACTCAATTTGGTGAAGGAAAACATCGCAATAAATCTAAAAGTTAAAAGGCTAATTATTGTTAAGTTCAAACCTATTTGTTGAAAAAGCAACAAGGTCACGGTACCAATACCTAGCTTGAAACCTGACTACATAAGAAACCGCGAACAACAGTTTACAATGTATGTTTTTGAAATGTTTTAATAAGTTAAGTAAGTACTCATTCTATGTTAACTCATAATCAACGTACCTGAAGTCATATTGTCCTTGTCCAAAATGTTTGTACTCATAGCTTAAGGTTCTTGCATCCTTATCTCCTGGTATTATTGCCGCAATTACAATATTAATTAAACAGAAAGCAATAAGAGAATAATACATTTTGACTTATTGTCAGTTTCTTAAACACCTGTATGTTTACTTAACAGTTTATCAATCAGCTCTACCTCAAATCATTATATCAATGAATGTTGTGAACACAACTACCTGCCGGCAGTAAGAACGGCAAATGCGATAATATAATCATCCTTTGGTACTTTTATTCTATCCGAGGTCAAAATAGCACGCACTATTATTATGTGAATCGGGATTTTGTTTCATAGATTACATCACGTTAATGTTCAATCCGTTTTGGACTTACAACTTGCTTAATTTTTTACATTTAGCTAGACCCTATAACAACGTCAAAAGGCTGATAGATAAATAGATATAACAACGTATTACTTTTATAGATATTTTATCCATTCTACTATTATGACAAAGATCATCAATAAACACAAATCAGTTATATTAACTTTTAAAATCCCTTCTGCGACAAAACCATTGCGTTTATTTAACAATAATGCTATACTTAATATACTTAAAAGCACGGCCGTAGCTAGGGGTGGGGGCATTTTGGAGCAATGCCCTACTTTAAAAATACCAAAAACTAAAATAAATTACTATAATTACATAGTTTGAGATAAAAAAAAGGGGCAGGGGGCTCCGAGGGCAGATCAATAATGATAATTTTTTTTCTTCCGCCCTACGTGTAACCAATGCTGCGTTACCTCAAATTAGACTCAAGCTACAACCCTAAAATTATTATAGATCTTAACATTCTAGATCTTAATCTTTTTCTGGTACTGATACGAGGTCCAGCCTCGTAGACAGCAAAATAATTGGAATTCTCTCCTTTTGAGTATCAGACTCTCCTAAACGTTGAAAAATTCCCTTAAATAAATTTATAGCTAATAACAGCGTTACAAATTAACAGACTGACAAATTAACGCCCAGCCCTGTGACAACGAAGAAAAAGAAGAAAAATTTACACACGGGTTTCCTTCGTAGTGTGCGAAAGTAAAGGATGGGTTTTTAGAAATGTCTTGATTGGGTACGAAGTAATGATGATGACTCGTTATTACTTGACCAATGTCGTGCCCCCCCTAAACTTTGTTCAGTAAAGACAACAAAGTTCCATAAATAAAAAATATGGGCATTTTTAGTATGTTTGTATGTTAGTATGTAACGGAAACTTTGAATATGATTTTAACCCCCTTCAAAACTTCGGATTAACTCGAAATTTGGCACACTTATTAAGGACCGATTACAAATTAACAATGAGAAAGAAAAAAGAAAGAAATAACTAAATATTTAATTATGGCACAAAGTGTAAGTAAAACTTAACCTATATTCATCTAAGCAGTGATAGCCAAGTGGTTTGATTACTTCACGCACCCCTTATTAAAAAAAATGGTTGCCTGTGAAGTTGGTTTACGGACGATAAGTTTACGTGATAACGTCATAAAAAACATTGAAAAAAACCAAACGCTTGAACCGATCGTGCCTCTCTGTCGCTTGTTCCGCGCTCTAGATTGCACTCTCGGCTCAGGCGACAGGAACGTGACAATGATGTCATACTTTTTCGTGCGTGCAGCCGGCGTTCATTGATTGTCACGTCAAAAAGCAAATCATCGTGAGGAAACCTTCTCCTCAGAGTTTTCCATAATGTTCGCAAAGGTGTAGGTATTAAGTATCCGCAATTGGCCAGCATGGTGGACTATGGCCTGTTCCCCTCACATCATAAGAGGAGACCCGATACCCGATACCCCGAGAAGTAGGAAAGTGATTGCGCAGGAGAAGATACAGGAACTGTCTGTGTGACCTACTCCGTCAATATTAAATGTTGCCATATGATTTGGGACTTCGGTTTTAAAAATTGTAAGATGAAATACACCCTCTATCTTTAATCCAATGGTACTTTTATATTTACCCATTAATGCTTCGGTAGGTTTGACATCATCTCGAATCTTCGTTACTATATCATTTGTTTCACTACTTTTTGACAGATGGCGCTGTTTAACATTGTAGTACATTTTTACATTATGTAGGTAAGTATAATTAAGTATATTTTTGATATCACAAATATACCTACTTACTAATAACAGTGCCGATACCTACCAAGCGACAGTAATTGACTGAAGAATTTTACTGTTTTACTTTACTTACTGACGTAAGTACTAAATAATTATTTTCATCTGCGTGTTTCCAATTTTAACGTAAACAGCATTATGCTTCCTGGTTGCTGTACTGCATGAGATCAAAGTTGCTTATTTCTTCTGCATTTAAATCGTTTACTACGATCAGGATTTAATATGAATTATAATTAAATGTCCTCGATTTTTGTCACTAAACTTATGTTGGCAACCGACAGTCAATTAATAAGGTTTTAATAATTATGTCACAGTTTGTAACTTCAAAATAGGAAATATATAATATATATAATATAGGAAATATATAATATATATATAATATATTATATATAATATCATTGAATGTAACAATATAATGTGCAAATAAATAGAATTTTATTATTATCTCCATATCGAATTATAATTTCATTCTCAACACCGTAGTTTGACACATAATATTCAATTACACCTACAATTTAAGTTAATTTGAGATTTATTCTCGGTATTTGCAGTAAAGTTAACATAACTAAAATATGTCACGACAAATAAAACACTTAATATTTATTATTATCTTTATAATTATTAATCTCATAATTTTCTTACATTATAAAATAAATCACAGTTATAGATCGTTTATCTAAATCCATTCTCTTCGCGTAATACTCCTAGTTCTGGCAATGCTTGTCGTTCAGTAGTCGTCGTAGTCTCTAGATCTAGAAGCTTATCCCCGGAAGGGTTGTTGAGCGAACGGTTGCTGGGCGTATTGTTGCTGCGCTTGTGGGGGCTGAGATTGGATGTACTGGAGGGAGCGGGCGATCGCTTCTGGGATTGGGGGTGGAGTGGGTAGATGAGCTCCCTCAGCACGGAAACCTGAGAAATAACAACAATTAAAAAAAACAAGAAATGATCTTCGTAAATCGTACAGTACTATCTCTACTTTATACTCTACTCGTACTGTCTATGTCTACTGTGTTGATTTAATTAAATCTATTCAATTTATTAAAGTCAAACTTTTATTACATCGTCTCAAACTTTTTCGTCTGTGTGTTGCATGTAGCGTGACGGTCGGCTGCGGAGTAGGGATAAAGTGAAAGTGAAGTGTTCGCAACAGCTGACCGTGTAGTGTATAGACTATTACTCATTTGTGCCAGTGCTCCACGCTATTTTGTTTGTTTTTGTCAGTGTTTAATGTAATAGTCTACTTTTATTATTTCCCATTATCATTCAAATTTTCCAAGTATAAAATTAAGATTGATAAAGCGATTTTATACCCATAATGGAATATTATTCCAAAATTTTTTAGTTAAATGTCTATAATGGGAAAAAAAGTTTCACTTTTACCGTGGTTTCATAAAACCATACAATCCTTTTATTATCATTATCGTTAGTTTCATTTGTTTTGTCACACTATACCTTACAGAGACGTTCAGTTTCTATACAACATAGGTTACATTATGTCACAGCTTTAACACATTTTATAATTTATTATTATTGTGTTGGCTTGTAGAGAACTTCGGTGTCGATGACGCGAGTTCCATGATTTTTGTTCACCCAAAAAGTGCTCAACACGCTTAGAGAAGTTTTCACTTCATAAATATACTTTGAAAGAAATGTCACGTATGCATGTCATAATGTAAGTTCTTTCTATATGTGTAAAATAAGAGAGAGTGTCAAACCGTTCTCATCAGCGATGTAAGTGATGGCAATGGGGATTCCCTCGGGGGAGGTGTAGCTGAAGGATCCTTGAGCGACTTGTGCTTCAGCGTCCTTCACCCCGGCGTTCTTCAGGTAACCTTGCTCTTGGGCGGCGATGCCATTGCCAGTTTCATAGCTATTGAATAAAATCAAACCATGGGTAATTGATCCAAAATACGTGGTAATGATAACGTTAGCAACAAAAAGTGTTTGTGACGTTATTTAAAATCGCTTGGATTCTTTTTTTTTTGCTACATATTTTATAATATTTGAATTGATGTATGTTTGTTGTTAAATCCCTGTATATTCGCATTAAATTAATCAGTTTTATACAACTAGGATACACTAGGTATATTATAAATTTTAATTCAAAATAAAAAAATGTTCACAATATAAAAAGCGTATTTCTTAACCTATAAAAAAAATGGTGTACCAATATAAAACCAAACAGTTATATTTAGAAGTTATAAATTGGTATACCATTATTTAATAAACTGAAAAAGCTTTGTTACCACAAGCTATCGTATTTTTACTTATTAATCTAATCTTATAAACCTAGGATGTGGCGGAATACCTAGATGTTTGTTGCATAAATGTTTGACTGACAGCTCATAATTAGTTTCTAGTTTATCCACGAAAGGTCTATTCTAGACATAACTTATGATGGTTCATAAAGTATGCAACATTTCTACACAAAACAAGGTGTTCGAACAACATAAAGTGGTTCCTAACGGTCGCAAATATCAGATGTAATGAGATGTTTCTCCAAAGCGATTCTGTCATGCAATCGTGATGCATTGTCAGTCTTTTGTTCTTGGGAATCTTTGATAAGACACTGCGCAGTTAACCTTTAGACTGAATACCGGCAATTGTTAAAACGAAATTTCGAGCCTTTTGAAAGATGAGCTATTAAAAAATGTTGTTTAACTCACAGGAAAAATAGTAACTTTGCAAATTATTACGAAAAAAATATATTACTGTTATATTATTTTAGAGGCATGGTAATGGTATTATTTTACTAATAAATAAATAAACGCTAACACACTCATTCCCCCGCACTAGGATTCCCTGTGTCACAGGTGGCAAGAACAACACAAATTACACATCACTAACAAACATGACCCGAGAACAAACATTTTTCTGTCACATAAACTTCTGTCCCATCCGGGAATCGAACCCCAGACCCCTCACTTCGCTCTAAACATATCTGACCATAGACAATGAAGTGCATTATTTTTGTAGATCTGTGGCGTAATTTTAGATCGTTTTCATAATATTTATTGGCCTTCGCTGGTGATATTATTGTACGATGTTCAACTAATAAACTTTTGCAACAAATTGCCGTGTAAGTCCAAAATGGATGTGTGTTAACATGATCGGCATTGACATCTGACTCAATTTTCTTGCCAAATCAGGGCTTGGTCATGATTATAGATGACTCTTACTCTTTCAACCTGTTTTATTTGTTTTACGGAGTAGTGTTTATAGATCTACTCGATAAAATGTATATTTTATAATGTTGACGGGATGCCTACACGTAGTTAAACTAAGTACGAGTATATTCATATTTTCCCACGTTATGCAATACGATTTAGATTTATTTAGATTATTCGTGCAACTTTACGTTGATTTTACACAAATATTAAGTTTTAAGAAATTTAAGTTATATATTATGATCAAACCATATCAAGCGGGTTATTTTGTTATTTGATTGAACTTATAATTATTATACGAATTTGCATACTGTTTGAATGAAGTTATTAACGAGATTTTACTGTAAGGCGTCACATGACATACCGCTTGATAAAAACAAGTAACAAATATTTTGATTAGGTACAATTTCTATTTGGGATTTCAATGTTCGTATTTCACAAAGCAGAACAAGAAATTGCAAAGAGGTTTAAATCAGCCAATTCTTGTAATATATAGGTACTCACATCTGTTATTGAAAACGAACTATATTTAAGTTCCTTTCTTTCTTTCTTACAATAGCTGTAATACTATGATGTACAAATTAAGTTTTATTTTTACACAAGCAGATGGCTTGATGGTAATTATGGTAAATGATGACCAGAGTTCATACACCTTAGACACCAAAAACAAAAGATGAACACGCTCACTACTTTTGTCTCATTGCTTTTACATTTAGTAATATCCACGATAATGTATTTTAACTCAGAAAATCTAGGGAATATAGCTTGAAGTCACATTAATTTTTTTTTTCAATTGCTATTTGATATTCTTCAACGATGTATAACAAATCTTGAAAGAAGTTTCTTTAAAGATAGCTTATTTGAATGTATTTTGGTCGCGGAATTTTTATATTAGATTGGCATCAAATCTTTACCTGTACTGGTATGAGCCGTCGAAATTAACTTCCTGGGATTGTCTGATGATGGGAATAACCTGTCCTTGGTATTGCTGTGGTTGTGGTTGGTACTGAAACTGAGGTGCAGCCAAAGTCATCGCCACCAGGGTGGACAGAGCAATGAACTGAAAAAGTAATGGGTAATACTGGATAAATAGATAATAATATAGCGTATTTTTTTTATTTTAATAAGTTTAAAATCATAATATAGCGTACTTAAAAAATTGTTCTATATTAGCAATCCACATAATTTTTATAAATATGGTGAACTTTCAAATACGCGAACCATTTTTTAAATAGGACAAATGTTTGAACGTGACGTATACTTTGAGTAAAGTATAATATTTTTGAAACTAAATACGGCCAAAGGCGACTGTAAACATTTAACTTTAGAATGTGGACAAATAAATTTGAAAATAAAATAATTATTACATTTTGTTATTTTTTGTCCGTTTCTGCTATCACTAACATGTTTCGTGGAACGTAATTCTTTAAAGAGATATACGTTTACAAGTTAAAATCCAACGATGTGATAAGCTTTGAAAATTTAAGCGAGACTGGTTTAGAACCAACTACAAATCGCTTTTTATCTAAATGATCATTCAAAATGAAAAATCTCTAGAGAAACCAAAAGATGATTCTAAAAACCTATTCATTAATACCCCACTTAACATAGTTCATCGACATTACTTAATTTTTATAATTCTCAATACGGCATCTGGGTGACGAGTTAATGAATTTTGATTACTGTCATACTCGCAAGATTATGATATTATGATTGACGTAAGAATAATCAAAACCAGCGAACCCAAAAGACTTACATAAACATATACATAGGTTATATAACATATTTACCTCCTCTACCACATTTTTTTAGAAATAATAAAATTTACAATTTTGCCAACAGAACAAAGCTTGGTCAAGTTCAACAAGTTAACCTTTAGAATTGAGTTGCACATTTGTAATCATCACAGTTACAAAACTCACCACACATAACCGAGAAACTTAATAAAATATTATGTTGTATTTGCATTTTATACCCACTTGAGTCATTTGGAAGTCTCTTTACGAAATGGTTTTAACTTCGCAAGGCTGGTCGTTTCCCCTAACAAGACTATTTCATCACTTTGTGACAGTGAAAAATATATTGTTTACACGGATTGCGTCTTGTGTGGGACTTTATCAAAGTCATTTTATTAAGATATATTATTTTTTATATCAGGAAAATATATTCTAGGAAGTATTATATTTACTTACTTATTTATTCCTGACTAAATTAATGCATTGATGCAATCTTTACCAGTCAAGCCATGGTGTTGGCAAAAATCTATAGCAGTTGGCAAGAATAACTTTAATTATTCGAACAAAATAAACTTAAAAGAAGTAAATAAAAACAGTAAAATTGTGTTCATTTGTCACATATTTTGATGTTTCTACCAGAACAAGCACCAATTTATGTATTGTTGAACTTTTATTTGATTTATTAATTCAAAAAACAAATACTACAGTAGGTATTATATTTAAATCTAAAACTTTTGGACAGAGAAATTATAAAAACAGAGATTAAGAAAAAAAACTTTTTTATCCCTTTTACTACTAACGTCCTTAATCAATATTTGATGCATTTTAATTTGATTGATCCACTTACCGATTTCATATTTATGAGAATATAATTTGTAAATTAATAAACAATAGTTAGTGGATGAGATCCTCCGTGGATGTGTATTACTAGAATGATTTTTCAGATCGGCTGCGGCAGCTTTTATACCGGCGGTGGCAGTGTTGTTCGTGAAATTGGAGTACGGGTACGCAGGCGCAAGATAGGTGCGTCTCAGTTTGAACTACCGCCCGCCCAAATCAAACATTTCTCGTGTATGATAATATTTATTAATAATTATATTTTTTTATTATATTAATGAAGTAGTCTCTAGTAGTATTCTAGATGATATTGTTATAGAGGACTTGTCGCCGTACACAATGATTTTATAACGCACATATTATTATAATGTAAAGTTATTTTTTATTTATGAATGAGTGATAGTTGGATAAATACTTAGTGGTAGTAAATTTAATTATCTTCAAGTTATTATTGTGCGTAAAGTATTAATAGTATACATTAATGGATATAAGTAATAGGTATGTATAATATGTATATGTATACAATTGTAAATTTTGAATTTAATAACTATTTTAAGATTTTTTTGCACGGCATTCCAACACAAAATTACCACATTGTCCGTAGTTGCGACGATTTTTGAATCAGTTTTTTCAAGGTATGCGAGTTTCTTCACGATGTTACCATTTAAAGTTCATGTTTGATGATAACATTATTGTATAAGGGTATAATATTTTGGCCTCTTCGCATTGTAAATTATCTCGTACCTACAGTGTGCTCCCCGCGCTAAGAATTTAAATCATTGAGGAAGTACGAGTAAGTATTAAAATTAATTTGATCCGTATTATTTGAAACTTGAATACTCTTCTTACAATAGACTACTTGAATAAATACTATTCATTTTAAAATTCTAAATCATTTATTAACCTACTTCAAAAAAGGAGGAGGTCCTATGTTCGACTGTATATTATTATATTTTTATTTTATGTATGTTCACCGATTTCTTCGTCAATTGTGGACTGATTTTGATTATTATATTTTTATTTGAAAGAACGAACTTCCGAAGTGGTGCCACTACCACCAAGTCAGGATCTAATGATGGAATCTCAGGGAAATCGAGGGAAATGATTTTTTTTGCACAAACTTTTGCACAAATTATTCATGTTGGTATCACTGATGCATGTCATTTTTTTATTCTATCTACAATAGTTTCCTCTCGGAAATCTAATATTTCCGCGGCCAAAGTTGCGGGCACCAGCTTGTATTTGAAGGTAGCATGTGGGGGCATTACGATTTTAAAGTTTTTTCATCACGGGCACTAAACATTTTAATCGTAACTGATACTCACAAGTTTTGTGTCTTTTATTGTTTTTTTTTCTTTTGTGTCCTACCCATATGATGCCATATGAAGATCCAATTGCGTGGGTTATGGTTACGCCGAAACTGCGGTGGGAAAAAGTTTTTGACAGTCGTCAATTGAGGAAAACGAATGATGTCAATCTTTACTTTGGTATGCAAAGTGGGGAGTGGGATATTTATATCACACATGAGAATTTTTTTATATAGCAGCAGCTATTTTATCTTAATAGCCGATATAAGAGCAGACGAGCCACCATGAGATGGTAAGTCATCATCCATTTCCAGCCAATAAATACAGTGGGGACTAGCATTATTTTAAGCTTTCCACTTTGCGACCGAAGATCGTATAATTAATTATACGTATATATTTCACTGTTGATGAATATAGTTGATGTTGTTGGATGTTGATGGACAGAGAGTGGTACCTATCAAGGCATTTAATAAAGCCTACAGCTGGATAAAACTTAGTTATACATAGCCAGTGACCTCAGACAGGCCCTTACCTGGTGAAGTAGCCTCGTCCGTTTGTATAACAGGATACACCACAAACAAGGGAGCTTGGGGTCAAGAATGGATGGAATCTCTATTGACACTAATAAAGTCGTTAATAACCTAAAAAAAAAACATCGCACATCAAAAAACAATACTCAAAAATGTCTGTATATCAACGCAATAAACATACATTCATCTCGCATTTTAGTATCCAATCAAAATATTTATTTTGCTCATAACTTTGCTAAGCCCTGAGTGGTTTATTTTAATTTCCTATTACGTGTTTCAAAATGTTTAATGACGTTTTAGGTCAGAGTGCATAATAAGTGGGAAGATCAGATCGTGCTTAGCCGTTTCCCTTGTCTTGGAGCTAATGCAATAAATCAAACGTTTAGACAAAACTGACAACTGGATAACAAAGTGTATATTATGGTGTATTGTATATTTGATAAATATGTACTGGTACACTTAGGTACCCTGCTCTTCTTTCCTAATGAATACGCACACATGAGATGTTATAAACTATGAAAACTGGCAACCAACATTTATCTTCCCGGACAGGAAATGAACTCAAAACCTCTTGCTTCACAGTCAACATCTTGTATTATTTGGTTCGAGAAATCACAATATGTCTTCCTTTACCAAAGTTAGTTACCAATCTGCACCTATTTTTTGAAAATTAGAGGGGCGTGCAACATTAGAACGTTCACACCACTTCGCTATTCCTACTTATTAGGTGTGAACTATTGTAAGTATAAATGTATCATTGCTTTAGAGAATCAATTAACACAAATAGAAAACATTTAATAAAATATGAAATGAAACCAATGAGTATAGAAGTATTCCTCTTTCTTTGACCAAAGAATCTCAATACCTTTACAACTAAGACTAGATCACAAACCAGATTCAGTTTTTTTTTTAGTTTTTTTTTGTATTCTAGAGACTCGCTCTGCGCTCGAAATTCAGCCATAATGCATTCTGCTAAAGGGTTACTCCACACTACATAGACATTAACTTTAAATAATGTATTTGTAACACATTGTATATATTTAGCTTTCTTCACTTATTCTCCGTATAAACTTTTAATCTACTCGCATTACTCTAAAAAAGGGGTATGTATGTCCGCCTCTTATTCTTATACGTTGATATGGTACAAACAAGGGATAAAAAAATACAAACGCTTTCTCTTGACGTATTAATATAATTATGTATATATATATATTTAGATGATAACATTTCTTGTACTATACTAGCCCTGAATACTTGTCAATGGCTAATTGCATGAACTGTGTGATCATTTATCACACTACATTATTGCATATGTTCTTGCAATCGATAATTACGTTATTAGTATTCGATGCACTTAAATTTTATACAGCTATGAATACAATTTATTTAGGACTTACCTGTCCTTTGAACATAAATGACTAAACATAATTATTAGTTGAGTCTTTAATTAATTTTGATGAATGATTGTTGATTAAATATTGAATAAATAAAATGTCATTTTACTACTTGGTAGATATATAATGTAGATCAGTGCAGTAAAAATTACACGTAAAAACACTTCTATGACTTATCCAATAAACATTTATCACGTGACCTAAAATTTTAGAAAACAACTTGATTCCACCAACCAGATTTCCAAAGAATTTTTTACCCTGAAAATGGGATGCTATTTCACTTTTATATTATCAGTACCTATAGTTCGTCATTATTAAGCAATGATAGCCAAGTAGTTGAACGTCGGGGTCTCAAACCGGGGGTTAAAAAATTATGTGTGTGTTATAAATTTAATTATCACTTGCTTCGTTGAAGAAAAACATCGTGAGGAAACCTGCTCACCTGAGAGCTCTTCATAATGTGTACACGAAAATATAAGAGAAACAAAAGTGATGTTTACCGACAAGAATCATAATAATATTTTAGATTTTAGAGCCATTTAATTTTTTTGTTATTAAATGAGGAACTCACGTACAAAAATCGTTATAACTGATGAACCAATTGGTCTACGACATTAAATTAATGAACACTTGTATGAAATTATATGACAACGTATGGAACGATAGGTACTACCAACGATTTTAGAGAAATTTATCCATAACTCTTGCACATCACAAAGGAAACCCGTGTGCAAAATTTCAGCTTTCTCATCTAAAATTTCTCAGTCAGCCAGGACTCTATATTTGACTCGTTTCTGTTAGCTTGACCTATATCTATTTACTTTAAATAATTTTATATGTTATTTTACCCACTAGCTGTCCGATTTACTTGAAAATTTACAATAAAATCATTTTATAGTTTCCACCTAGTTATGATTACCAGGATCAGAGGAAAACCACAACGGACAACAACTTTCATGTACCTGTGTACTGTTTTTGCTAGACCTACCTGCCTAGCTAATAACCGCCTTCTAAAATCAACCGTAAAATGTTTAAACGTCTTTTGATTGTAGTGTCAGGGAGGTAGCAATTAACTTGTAGCCACTCCCTATTAGTCAGTAACGTGTTGATATCATTGGGGTCATGCACATCCATTGTAGACAGCTTACCATCAGGTGTTTCCTCTGCTTGTTTGTTTGCTATCGACATAATATATGTATAAATCGATGGCTCCTAAGTATACTAGTCAACTATAGTACTATTAAAAACTTAACAGGGGGGCCGATTATAAGAGAGAAAGGTTGCATTGAAAATTTTAATATAATCAAGAAAAAATAAATAACTAAAATAACACAGATAAATAAATTGATATACATACATTTGAATTAATGATAACTATAATGATAAACCATTAAATTTTAACATTCATACCATTTGTAGGTTCTAATTAAGGGGGAAAGAACAGATACTACACTTTGATCTTAGCCAAAAGGCCGAGAAGTGATAATTAATCTACATTTATACATATAAAAAAATGTACATGAGCGCTGTCTATACGTGGAAGATAAAGATGAGAAAATCTATAATTAGGGGCCTTTAACGCAATAGACCAAAAACGATTTTGGCAAACCGATTTCCTTGTGTTTTATATTTTTATTTTTGAAGAATTCTACGAGTATGTCATTGTCACTTGTATGCTCATATAAGAAATGTAACGTTTGTAAAATCTATTAAACCCAAAATTAATTTATCTGGCCTTTTCCGATATTTATCTCTCTGATCCCTTGTCATCCTCTTTACCAATGATTAATAAGAATTTTTGTCTGCTTGTCTGTGCGTTTGAGCGCGCTTACCTCAGAAACATTAATTTCATTCAGTTTATAAATCAAAAAATCAAAATGTGTTGGTTAGATAGACAAAATAGTTTGGTTAGATGTCATAACTATTGTTTTAGCGCTGCACGCTGCAGCGAACTTTAGTTTTAACTCTTGCTAATGGTCCTATCCCATTTTCTCCCACGTTAAAATGTGTCTCTGTTTTTTTCGTTTCCGTTTCATTTCCGTTTCATCGAATTCCTAATCACAACTTTCATTTCAATTTTCATTTCAAAAGTTACTATTACATTATGTCAGTTTACTTATAGTGTCATTGGATGTAGATAGTTAAATAATATCGGTAGTCTTTAAACTTTTGATGTAACTATTAGGCGGCTAGGTCAATGCTATCAAACAATTGTAAATTGCGCAGTATACACAGATATAGCATAAAATATCAAACACGTTACCTTAACACCGTGAAGATTCCAATTACCTAAAAGGCTAGGCCCGCAGGCAACTGTTAATCTAATGATTTGTAGGTAGGCATCGATATTAGGGATGGCTGGTTAAATGATTGTATCGATGATTTAAACTATCGATTTATCACGTGTAACTAATGTCTAACATGATATTTACGTTTTTTCATTACACTAATTATAACGCTCGACCCAAGGTTGGTGGCGACCGGAGATTTGCAAAATGTAATCATGATTACAGATTACAATTACATCTGTAATCTGCGAAGGTTAATCGCAGTCTTTATCTAAACTTTGCGATTAACCGTCGTAGAGTCTACGTTTACTCTGATGATGCCATGTTTTGGGGTGAAATATATTTTCTTTGTGAAAAAAGGAAGGAAAGGAAGAAGGGGAAAGGAAGAGGAAATAATAAAATTATTGGCTCTAAAGCTTCCAGCGGGATTACAAAAACTCTTTTGGCGGATGACTTAAGCAAGAGGATGGTAGTTAGTCAGCCGGGCTTACACCTATCACCAAGCAAGGTCAGGCTTCTTACGACATCCTGGTTTCACCTGGCCAATAAATTGATAACCTCCTTAAAATAAAATACATTTTTTTTACTCTTCCGTTGTTTTTACAATTCAGTTATCCAGAATTTGAGTGTCAAAACAATCGACATAAGTTATCCAGAATTTGAGTGTCAAAACAATCGACATAAGTTATCAAATGCTCGCACCTGTTGTACTTTGTTACGTACTCATTACAATGCATCGTGGTGTTTTTGGTAGTCTTTTGAAAGGCTAAATTGACTTTACGTCATGCGCTGTAATAGGAATACTCTGCGGTTATTGTGATAGAGATTCAGTAAATTCCTTCTATATATCACGGCTATAAGAAATTATAGCCCCATGGTTTTGACGTTGATCTCAGACGCAGAATCGAATCCACCAACCACTTATGACAGGTATTTTATGTATGTTAGCAATTTATGTTACTCGTACTTGCTTGAGTGAAGAAAACATCAGACAAGCTGCACACCTGAGAGTACCTAGTCCATAACGTTCTCAAATGTGTGTAAAGTCTATTAATCATCACTTGGCCAGCGTAATTGACTACGATCTATTTATGATCCTTATATTGTGGGAGGAGATCCGAACCCAGCAATGAGACAGTTATCGTTTGCGATGTTGATATTGCAGCTTTGCAATTATTATTGCAAGTTTATCTCTATATTATTTTTAATAACACCACAGCCTAAAATATTATAGCAAATATTAAAGCAAGTGCTTTCACATAAAACAATTCAAACACAGTTTAATATGAAATGAATGAATGAATAATAATATCAGTTAGTTCAATATGCCACATCATGCGTAACTAGTCTTCAGTGTGTGGTGTGCTGATTTTTTCTGTATAATAAATAAGGTGTACATGAAAATTTAAATAAATAAATAAATAAATTCAGGAAAAACATTCGATAAACGTAATAAACAAACTGACAGACTTACGAATATCTAATAGGGTACCTATTTTTTCACCACGCAGACGGAACTCCTTATACGTAAAGTAATAAATATAATAGTTGGATTACAAGTTCATCAACTAGTGAAATAGCTTTATTTTTGGCGCGATATTATTTATGATAATATCCTTGAACGCGAGAAAAATTATCTAAATAATGTAATTGTTTCTCTACTGTACAGAATAATTATGGGTTTGGAACTTGATTCTTGCACGTCATTAGTTTTAGTTGCCGAGTTTGGTTACACATCTTTTTTATTTTATAGAATTAGCAAACGAGCATGCAGCACCACCCTTCCGCCGCCGTCCAAAACAACTGTGACCAACCTAGAACAAGACTCGAAAGGGAACTAGGATGGTTAGTCGGGTTTGTCCAGATCCGCAGACGGTGTTAGAACATTAATTGGTTAGTTTGTTAGTAAGAGTACTGGGACAGGGACTGTTACTACCACTACCACTCTCATACTTAAGCCTAACGACTTGTCGTGTTCCACTTGGGCGCTAGAATTATTATAGCTAGAATAATTAGCATCAGGATTCTCGTGTACTTGTTTGTCGGTTATAAAGATAAAAAATACAATTAGGTAAATACAACACAAACAAGATTTAATCGAGATAAACATTCTTGTTTTGCCAATACTGTCGCAACTTGATTGCGTTCTACCTATGAGTCGAAAAAAAATGTTACAATAGGTATACCTACTCGTAAATCGAAATCTAAACTTACATTTATTTGGTATTGCATGATGATGGAATAAATGTATATAGACCGAATTGATAACAAAAACCGTTTCTTTGTCTTATTCTGAGCCTGAATACCTAATGCATACTCGTATACCCAAAGACATTTTTTAAATAGCCCGGCTTGGTCAGCTGTTGATAATGGGGATCTTTGGCCTTTGGAAGCCTTAATATTTCAATTTACTTAGGTATTTTTATGTTTGTTATATTTTACATTTATTGAAGGACCTTGCCTGGTATGAAAATTTATTCTACAAGTTTATCATTACAACTATAAATGCAATTATTCAAAATCCTCCACAGTTAGTAAATTTTTCATGATCGATCTTTCCGTGGTGAATAATATAACTTTGGAATGATTTTACTGTTTACGTGTCACTAAAAGTCTCAAAAAGTTCTAAATAATGTCCATGTTCCAATAGGTATTTCAACTTACTGGCCACTACATTAGTGGACATGAGCATGTCTGTTATGTATTTATCTCCCTCCTCTGTCTATCAAGTGATAGCGTGCTTATTTTTTTCTGTTTCAATTATACATAATCGTTTAAAAGGTTTCTCAAGACGTGATCAATAGTTAATTCTTCATGTAGAATTCAGCTTGTTCTTCCATGGTTTTTAATACATTATGTGTCAGCCATGTGAATCACTTAGCTGATTATGAAAAAATTAATGGTTAACCAAGTAACATTCGATAGCACGATGTAAGTATTTATCATGTTTTTTTAAGTACAGTGAAGTCTAGCTTTTAGATTGATGTGCTTCTAGTTTGGTTGGCTGACCTGTCAGTTTAAAGATCTTGATAATAAAATATTATTTCGACAAAAACAATATATATTAAAAGCTAAATATTAAGCGCACTCACCTTTTGACTCATTACCTACTTGTAATAATAAAATAAGTATGGTAATAAAATAAAGTACCTATCTAATAAGTATTTTCAGCTATCTAGAAGGTTTCGTATGCTTTAGTTGATTGGTTACTTTTATCACTGAGACTAGTTACCGTCGCTCATGGACATCAGTAACATGAAATACATCACCAATGCGTTGCCGACCAGAAAAGAAGGAAAATGAAACAGAGAACAGTACAGACAGACACTGGCACTCAGACTACTGGCAGTAACAGAGTACTGGCACTCAAACTACTAGCCAGAACACGACAAGTCCTTTGGCAGCGGAATCAAACAAGAGGGTGGTAGTCGTACCTTTGTCTCTAAGAGTAGAATTAATATGTATTTACTAAGTTAATACGCTTACCATTTTTGGACATTTGGGATTGATGACAAGGTTTATCTTAGCATCGTATAAAAAAAGTGACGAGTGGCTAGCCAGATTCACAGAAAGATAAAATTACCAGAACCTACCTTATAGTTTATTAATTGCCTAATAAAAACATTGATATTGATATCCAGAAACGTGAACGCGAGTCCGAATTAATCATTACACGAAGCCCTACCAACAAGGAGTGGCCGGCATAGTCGCGTCTTGTGACACCCAGGTCGGACAGTATTGGGGTAGGTAAATATTGTAGGTCACCCCAATGCCTCCCTCTCCTGAGGGTGTCTTTTTCTTGGACGGAAAAAAAAAGCTGATGTATCAGAAAAATGTATTTTATTACAGCAAATACGGAAATTTTCCGTAATATAAAACAATAGATTTGGCTAAATTCATCATTTTTACATACTTGATTGGTCTGCGTCTCTGCGATAATTATGTTCCGCATTGCAGTCCTTCGAATATCAACAATAAAACAATTGATATAACTTTATGTGCGTAATTGATTCACGATTCACAAGTTTGACCTTTTTATTGTAGTTTTGAATCTTCCTACGATATTGACTAATAGTGACTGATTGTGTGGTTAATATTTATTATTATCTCACGGAGGAATCAACTGTCAAATTACAGAACTATTATTCTGTAGCTTACGACTCTAATAGTGATGATTTATCTAGTTACGCTGTATTTTCTTTATTATTAGTATTATAGTTACTTAATATTATAATATGTTCTCATGTTCATCCTTTAAGTATCGGTATTCGGTACCTAGTAATATTAATTAAGTTTTATTTTTTCCAATTGGGTAGTCTACCACAGGACACGGACGGTATCTCCTCATAACCAAGGACGCATAGAGAGGAGGAGAGAAGAGAGAGAGAGAGAGAGGATGAACTACATATCTCTGACTTTTTATAAGTTCTGTCATCAAACACGTACTTTACTTGTATCATTGTTCTCTTGGGAGCTCGACATTTTGAAGATTAAGAAATTTGTTATTTGTAAAGAGAACCACTGTACTGTACATTAGGTTCGTTTATTTCCTGTTGCGTATTGTCGCGTGCCATGTTGTCATTGGTATCTTCAAATTTTGCATTTTACTCTTCCATTAATCATCATCAAAATACCACTTCAAACATTACCAGTAACTATTTATTTTTTATTTTATTTTAAGTATAATTAAGTTGAATTTTATACCCTATAGAACCCTCCACCGCCCTTTTCATGCCCATAAGAGATTATTTATAGAATAAAGTTATCCTGTCCTTTACCGGATCTAAAAGTATCTCAATGTCATTTTAATCTGTTCAGCGAATTAAACGTAAAAAGGTAGCGACAACAGTTACTTTCGCATAACTAATATTACTATGGAGTATGAATTGAGAAAATGTTTAAATATTCATAAGCTCTATAGTGACCACTTAGTTATACTAAATGAACCGCATTATCAGTTTTTGCTTCTATACGCATTATCATAATAATTTAATCTTGTTTCTTAGCACATTATCGCATCTTGTATTAAACGCATCTTGTGTGGTCTAATTATACACAGGTATGTTAAGTACTACTAGTACAAATAACCACCCTTGATTAACTTCGAGAGAGCTATATCTTAGTATCCACACTCGAAAGAATGTTTAGACGGGATTCTTTGAATGGAAATAACATTATCGCTTTCATTTGTGTATCTCCAAGTTATCCCCTTAATTGCATCCATAACAAGCTGTTATTTGTATAATTGTGATCAAAGGGGACATTAGATTTTTTCAATTGAAGCCTGTAGTTACTGAGATTAGTTCGTTCAAACAATCAAACAAACTCTTAAGCTTTATTATAATATTAGTATAATAGGCACGCAGCATGAGGAATATATTTATATAAGTCACCTAGTCTTAGACTACAAGAGATGATACGTAATAGTTGATGACATTTATGACAGTCTTGTATTACCAAATATTAACACGCAAGAGTCGTCACAAGATTGATGAGATTGTGCGAATTATATATGTAGGGCGATCGGCATCTCCCGATAATTGACTTAGGCCAGATGAAATTGATGGTCCTTGTAGTACCATCACTTACTGGAAACATATTGTATACAAATTAAATTGACCATCAATAATGTTTAATCATATGCAAAATGAGGTTATTCTTAGGTATCCTAGGTTTCATTTTATTTTAATAGAAACTTACTAGTATGACACTCAAACTACAGCACAATCACCTATGTTTAAAAGCTGTACGTATCAGTTATTTTAGAAAGAAAAGTGGGGACTTCTAAATATTTACTTGTTTTAGTGAAGGTCCATCATCAAATCCGTACAAATCAATTATTCGCAGTGCAAATAATAACGGCTCAGCTACTAGATAATGGTAATGGATTTATAACCACAAGGTAAATATGAGATTGAAAGGGTTATAGCCGTTTCTTTTTCACGGAATGTGAAATCCATGATACGATTCTTCCGATCTAAAGTTTATAGGTTGTATTAAACAAAATTATTACTTAAATAAGATTAATGTCCGACGCGACGGTTTTTGTCAATATAATGAAGTGTGAAAGACCGAGTTATGTAACGTTGGGCGCGGGCTGTAGATACTTGGGTACCAACCTACTAATAATATTAGATAGTAAAATATTTTGGAGTTGTCAAAATTTTCTGATACATCGCAAGAAGACTGCATGATAATATTGAGAGACACAAGGTGACTGGCAAAATTTAAGGCAAGAGACCTGGAGGTCGAACTCGAAGGACATAAGAAAATACATTTGGATATACCAATTAGAACGACACTACCAAGTAGCTGATCGTCAATAAGTCTCAGCACTCTCAGCAGCAGAATTATGACCATGACCAATGAGGCACGACTGAAGACAATTTTTGTAGGCACACTGTTTTAGACCGATATTGTTAGATAGCAGTCAGTTAGCCAAATCGTAGGTTCGGATGGATAAAGTACCTAATCTCGACATTCCATTGCATGACAGAGCGTGGGAGAGAATTACGTGCTATTTCAATGGCAAGGTGAGATTTGTCCTGTAGCAGGGTTTTTTATGAATTCAATATAGCAAACGAGCATGCAGGACCACCCTTCCGCTGCCGCCCATGACAAGTGTGACAAACAAGACACAAATCGGGACTAGGTTAGTCCAGTTAGCAGAGGGACGTTATTATAAACCTTGGTTGAAACCAAGTCTATTGTAAACCACCAAAGCGCACGTATCTAGCCAAAATGTTATTCACTAAACGCCTGTCTCTTTTTCTCATGAATATACTTATCTTAAATAATGTTTCCTTTCCGAATAAATAATTACGCCAATAGTATTCTCAACCTTTCAACACGTAAAATACGACGAGTAATTTACAATTGATCTGTTTCATTTGTTGAATGTTTACATAGAACACGACTTTTAGACAAGCATTGATTTAATTAATTTGCATAAGAGCAAAGTTTGCCTTATTGAGCCTATTTACCTTACTTTTATAATTTAGATATTTTGATTTTTCCAGCTAATCTCAAAATCAGCTTTCAATTTCAATACAAATAACACATCACTAACACCCATGGCACGAGAACAAACATTTATCTGTCCCATAATTATCTGCCCCGGCTGGGAATCGAACCCGGGATGTCCCGGATCGCAGGCAACCTGGCGGGGTCGTCGTCGTATCGTAGTAAGATTGTGTCTAATATTAAGTGTTTGTGTATGTTGATGGTTATTTGTACCGTGTGTTGTAAAATGTACCTACGTACATAATTCTTTGCCATTATTCATTTTCTTTTAATCTAATATGATTACAAGATTTGTTAAAAATTGCCTCTATTAATGGCAAGTATAAGAGTGCACAACGCTACCGTTTCGTCTTTTAACTTACTTCGTTCTTAGTCGGCAACGCATCGGTGCATTTGGTCCGCGTCATAGTGGCGCGTCCACTTGTTTGACGGCTTATTCATTGTTTAGGTACCTACATAAATAACAATAAACATTTTTGATATCATAAAATACTTACGAAACACTAATATCACGATAATGGCATAGATTCCACTACCGTGCTTATACCAATTACCGTGCTGTACCCATTTTTAAGATAAACAAACATTCACTTCATTGTGGGACATCGCGAGCATTGGTACAATTTCATATTTACAGTCTTTTAATTCAGAATTATCAACTGTCAAGATAGACAATGATATCACGGCATCTTTCGGGGCTACTTTGTTATTGCAACTACATCATTGTAACCATTTCTTGAATTTTGGGCAATATTTAAAAGTAAAGGGTACCCTTTAAAATTATAATTATATATTAATCTTTTTCATTTTAACGAAGATATTTTATGTTCGTATAATTTACAGAGCGACGAAAGGCAGCTGCTATTTTATCGATGCGATGTTTATCTTTTGTTTTATTAGTGTTTATTTTATGCTTTATGGAATCATAGCGATTTTATCTAATAAGTTATTGTGAGTAAGAGCAAGAAATAAAAATCTACACGAAGATGGATATAATAAGGTGTGTTGTGCTATTTATAGTGTCCAATATTATTATATTGTGCTATTTTTCAACGCTGTTTTGTCTCTGACGAGGCTTCGTAATGTATTGCAAAGTCGTTTTCTATTTAACGTTATTTTTATTCTTATAAGGCTGTCCATCAATTCATTTTTATTTCAGTTTAAGTTGAGGTACTATTGACAGACACATAATGCTAGATCAATTCTGGGAGGAACGCTTTACTATAAGACTATCTTGCGTTTATTACATATAAGAGCTATTTCAGATTTTTAGATCTTTGAGAATATTAACGTACCTACTTGTTACTATTCATCTACTTACAAAAAGGAAAAAGAAACTGTTCATATTAAAACTGTATCACAAATACTGTATCGCATCGGTATTGTTTTTAAATATTTGTAAATATAGTGAATGGGTCTTTGCATGATTTATCAAAAGCCATTACAACGCCCGGTCGAGGTGTCACTATTCTAAACCCAACACTCTCCCCCATCAACACTCTGTCCCATAGGTGATAAATATTTTAATTCCCGGACGATTTGATTATTTCAATAATTGTAATCACTTTGCCCTCTCATATTGGGTATTTTTCAAACTGCGAGGGAATTTTTCTGTCCTATTGTGTCCATCCGAATGTCCTATTAATCACTTGGTCCATAACATAAATATGCAACACAGTGTACCTCAATAAAATGAAAAAGATCATGTAAAATAATCATGGATTTATTTACATTAAGTAATTACAACTAAATGAAGGAAGTTAGACAACAACGACAATATTCTGTATGAAATTATCTCATAAGTACATACTTAATATTACTTACAAACATATTTTATACCTTGCTTAGTAGGTACTCAAATAATCTTCGAGGTAATACGTCAAAATTTCTGAATTTCTGTCAAGTTATCTAAAGCCTATGCAATTAGCATCTATTCATGTTGTCTAATCAAAGGTCTTCATTAGATAGTATTCTTGTGTTAGTTCTATACAAAAGTTAGTAGGTTGTCACTGTAATCAGGATCGTTTATAATGCTGGTAAATTAGAATCGTCTGTTCTTAGACGGGTTTTGATACTGCGGTTGGACGTTCGATTCTGCAGTAGGAGGAAGAGTTTTCAAGTAATCAAGCGCCCGTTGGATCGCAGGCGGAATCGGAGGTGGTGTTGGTAAATGATCTCCCTGAAAAAGAAAAGAAAAATTTTATTTACTTGCTGTTGTCATCGGTTAAGCCCGCGCAGGAGTAGGACTATTAACTGATTTTCATAAATGGTCATCCCATAATTTATCCCACCCAGAGGCGGAATATGATAAAATTAATTCGTAGCTGACGTTTTTCTACTCATGAACTTCCTTCCTCGCACTTCGGAATCGCGCGCTTCATAAATCGCGTAGTTATTGAGATTGAGCAAGTATTTTTTCGCTTTTATAGATTTAGGTACTACGCATCAAGGACAGTTCTTTATTTTTAGGATCCTCTCTAACTCGGTTAGACATCATCTACATTTATGAGAAATATAAAATATTTTCATTACAACGTTAAAATTACGAAAGTGAGTCTATAACAAAACCAGATTAAGATTTCGTTTCATATTAGTATAGTACCTAGAAGACTTTAAATTGAGAGGAACATTTCTTTTCTTAATTGGAGTATACTAATTGTAATTGATAACATAAATAATTATGTTCATTAACACATCATAAAATTAGCATATCTAAGAAGCAATCATTATGTATGCTAATCGTTGAAACAATTTTTACCTCTATGATAAATTGTTTTTGCAACATGAACAAAATTATTTCTAAATAGGAAAAACACTCACGTATATTTTTGGATCACTATTATTAGGTTTATTACGGGGTTTTAAAACTTTAAATTGTCTTTCCTTATTTAGAGTTGCTTTTTGAAAAACAATGATTTGACTTACAGTAAGCCTGAAGTTTGTTCCTACCATATAGTTATCTAATATTTAAACTACATATACCATGAATATACTTGAGATTTCAATATTTTGCAAGACAAGTAACTGGAAATATCTGTGCCTAATCTGCAAAATCCCGATTGTTACCGTTTAAATGGTCAAGGCGTTTTTGACGACTTTGCGTAATACGTTCTCCAATAAACGGATTAGGATTAGAAAACCTACTATCCTCGAACGTTACAGAAGTTGAGAAACACATTGTAATAGTTCTTATTACATTTGTTATAATTTTAATAATCCTCATGTGTTACCTTACTACGCCTAAATAAATAAATAATAATAAATGCTACTACACTCAGACCGTAGCTTGTTGCTTATACCCCCGCACTAGGATACCCTGTGCCGCGCGTGGCATGGACAACACTAATAACACATGTCATCACAAACATCCATGACCCGAGAACAAACATTTATCTATTACATAAATATCTGCCCCGGCTGGGATTCGAACCCGGAACCCCTCGATTCGCGAGCAGGGTCACTACCAACTAGGCTACGGGGGCGTAAACACAACTTTAACACACAAAACTTTTTTTAATTTGTTATACTTAATTTGAAAAATAGAACTGTCTTTAATTTGTCTAACTTAAATTAAAGACTAGATGTTACATTGTATAAGGAGTTACATCCAAGGGTATCTTGGATGTAACTCCTTGGCAAGACACCAAACTAGTGCCTGCACTTGGAGAACCTTGCTGAACGACAGATAAAGCAATGGTATCGACAGTTAGAGATCGCTGGGCGATCTGCTAACAATTTTAATTCTAACATTCTATTCTCGTGCTTGGTAGAGATCAATCACGGGCTATATAGCCTTATCCTTCTAGACCCAACCATAATGTTTACTAACATAGATAGGAAGCTTGTTAATTAGCAGGCTACGCGTCACGGCGTTCCTGATAACTGATGTCACGAATGTTAATCGAAGGCAGTAAATAATTCACTACCACTGTAACGAAGCATAAAGAGAACTTTATGGAAAACTTAATCGAGTCGAATCCCGTTATAATTTTTTATACACACATAATTTAACTAATGAGTTCATGTTGTGAGCAAGGTTAGAATCTAGACTTCGTTCGTGACCGAAGATCGGAGCACAATTGTATTTAATATACTTTTATTTAATAGAAGAGTTCGAATTTATAGTATCTAAATTCGTAACATTCCATAGTAAATAATCCAGTGGCATTAGGTAACGCTCGTTGGGACATGCGGCGGGTAACTATTTGTTGACATAACAAATTAAAACCACGGTTTCATACTGATATTAGCTCATGGGTTTCTTACTAATGTCAATATTATATCGTAATTACGTGATCTGAAAAATTGGGCTGAGTAAATAACATGATCTTGGTGCAATGCTTGGTGGTGGTAGCAAAAAGATAAATGTCGAAGAGAAAAGATGTCCCCAGTATAAGTGTGTTCTTGTCTTGTGTGTTGTCCGTGGCACCCACGACACAGGGCATCCTAGTGTGGGGCTATGAGTCTACACACTCATTATTTAAAAAAAATCTGCAACGTTATGTGTGAATGAGATTCTATAAATATTCTTAACATTGTTATAATTATAAACCAGACTCATTATACATTAATTTAGACTTTATTATCTGTATTGGAAGAATGTATGCTGATTTATTAATCTCTCATAACGTATTCAAGTCGACTATCTTTTGAAAGCGCTACAAGTTTATGGTTTAAGGTTACGTTATTAAATGGCGTAGAACGAGAAGCTCTCAAATTGGTCAACTATTCCACTATGGCAAACATTTATATCAGTATCGTATCAATGTCGAATGCAAAAACACTTCCCATTTCCCAAGAGCAGGTCACGGGTCGCCGTTTGATATTTTGAAGCGACATTTGCACACACGTTGGCCAATCGAGACTTACGCCCGCGCGCTGCCAGTCAGACATCTTCCTCAGATTTGCGCAATCCCGATGAATCAGGCTCCACACGTAGGTACTTTCAGAGTAGGCATAAATCGTTTTGCGTGCGAAAACCACTCCCCTGTAGGTTACCTCAGTATAATTTTTAGAGGTCGTTAATGCAAATGTTATGCGGTCTCGAAGTATTCTTGCTGACACTTATCATTTTATGGTTTGCATAGCGCATACGAAATCCTATAAGCGCTCGATTTGTATGATTAAAGCAGTTTCTAGAGAAACAAGTCCTCTCGCTCTAAAATAACCCAATCTGTAATCTTAATGCGAATTGGGGTCACCAAGTTCATGGTAAAATTTGTAATGTGAAGCAAAATAGCACTATAAAATAGGTAATCGATGATGAAATTGCAGATAATAAGGAAGGTCAAGCAAATGAATCAATAGAAGTAATCACATATCTTTAAAACAAAAGTCGTGAGGCGTTGGAAAGTTGCAGGTAGAACAATAGGTAAGGCTTTTGCAATATTTGTTGCTAAACTTTTTTTATACAATCAAATTTAGAAAATATTAGATATCGGGCCATTAGGAAATGATTGCTCCTGATAAAAAAGTCGTAACGACCCATATTTATAGATAAACAAATTACAAAATTTAAGTTTATTTTTACCTACTTAGTACCTACATGTTTACAAATAGGTAAGTATTCCTGCAGAAATATATTATTTTTTTATATTGAAATATTATGCCATTTGAGGTAGGTTTTTCGATGATCGTGAAATATAATACAATTGAATTGTAATATTTGTGGGTTTAGTGACTATAAATTGTGAATTTAGTCGAGGGGACTTAGAAAAGTCTGCAAAGTTAACCTACTCTTTGAGATTATTGTAATGGTATCAAGCTTCTGAGTGTATTTAAATAAATTAAATACTTAACATATATGTTTAACAACATTAACATAGTTAGGTACCCATATGCCTTCGAAGTATTTTTTCAGGACCTACCTACCTATCGATTTTAGGTTTTGCAACAATTCATTCGGACGATTTCGGGGAAAAAAAATTATGCTTCTTTTTGACCTCTTAGGTTCAATGCACCTAGCTAAGATTTTAATTTTTGTGAATGATTCTGTAACTTATAACATATTTTTATGTAAAGAGAGTTCAAATCATTTTGATCTACATAATTTGTTGTACTCACACTATTATAATATATCAAATTTTCTTCAATTTAAACATACCATCTTGGTTCAAAAGTCGTTAACGTGATTCAAATTTTCTGGAAACGCCACCTCTTGACAAATCTTTAAACTAATGTTCATGTATTCATTTATACACTATGTTCTGATTGCGTTTATTGTCAGTTTATATTTTTAGTTTAGAATAATTATAGGTAAGTAGGTACTTACCATTTACTGTTTACTGTTAGTATATTCATTTTAAGAATGTTAAAAATAAACAAAATTTTAGTTATATGCCTTCTATATATACCTATACAATTCCTATATTTTTTATATCATTCACATACTCAAGAAGGTGTTTAATTATTTATTGTGTAAAATGCAAAAAATCCGGATGTCATATTACCTACATTCTCTGTTCATTGGAACAGATTTTGATTTTAATGAAAATCGATACCGACTTAAATAATTATTTTGATTCTAATCATATTAAACTTTTTTGTCTTGATAGCTCATACCAAATTTACAACGAATCTTGTCTCACCTGAGGCTGGAATCCATTTTCGTCCGCGATGTACGTAAGTGCTATGAGAGTACCATCAGGCGCTTTGTAGCTGAATTTCCCTTCTGCTACTTGCACTTCCTCAGGCTCTCCTTTACCGAAGTTCTTCACGTAACCAGATTCTTCGGCATTTATTTCATTGCCCGTTTCGTATCTGAAAAATTGTAACGTTCGTTTATAATTTTTGTTAATATTGTAAAGTGTGAGTCGTTTGTTACTAAATGTTAGACATTCAACAACATTTCATTCATGTTTGTAGCATTCCAAAAACATTCATACTTATTCATCCCGGTTAATGAATCTGTACCTACCCGCGGGATAAGATTATGTAGGTACCTAAGTTTGTATGGGTATAAGTAGAGGTTTAGGTAGGTACGTTTGGAATAATTATAATATATTTTAATTTAAAGTGCCTACTATCGTCTGTTTATAAACCATGGGAATTAAATAAACCATAACCGAAATTTATACAATTTTACAAGTAAGTAATAAATGAATTGCTTCTTAATTATTGTTGTAAAAATATTTAAATTTCGTAACTTTTACTTACAGCCATTTGTACGAGCCGTCCACGTTGGGGCCTTCAGATTCATATCTTATTATGGGGATGGGTTCATCATGTTTCTGAGCTTCTACTGCCACCAGCGATGTCGCCGCCACAGCAATAAGTATTAAACAAATCTAAGAATAAAATATACAAATTTAATTTAATATATTGTTGATTCATTTCAACCTACTGAATAATCGAAAGAGACAACATTCAATTCCTCAGTTATCCCTAACGAAGTGTTTATAAACGCTACCAAAGTCATACCATAGTGGCATGGACAATAAATAACACATCACTAACACTCATAACTCGTGAACAAACATTTATCGGTCACATAAATATCTGCCCCAGCCGGAAATCGAATCCGGGAACCCTCGCTTCGCAGGCAGGTTCACTACCAACTACGCTACGGGGTCAGACGTACTCCGCACAACATCTCAACTACAAATTGTCGGCAAACAATGCAAATGTGGTTGCAATTGTTGCAACCACAAAAATATATTGTTGCTATTGGTGCAGCGACACTGTCTGTCACCCGTATCGTCCACAGCGTGGTCCACAGTTGATTTGTGCAACAAAATGTGATCTGTGTAAATAAAAATAAAATTATGTACGCGTTTTCACACTTTACGCCCGCCCACGGAGCTGCAGCTATTGTGTGATTGTAGTGATAGAATTAGAAAGTACCTACTGGCTGAATGGTCAAAATCCGATCACTAGTTCATGTCCGTGTAGAAGCACGTATGAAAGTGTTAGTACATACATGTAATGAAAGTAAATTGTTGGGAATTTGGCACGTCAGATACATTATAATTATGAATATTTTCCAATTCCAATAATGGTACTAGGAGTAAGTCTCGAATTGATAACCCCCCATTTTTGAAGTCGATTAAAAATAGGCAACCCATTGATGATCCACTACATGGCATGGGTTTCTCCTTATAACTGAAGACGTCTAGAGCATGCTTCACCACGCTGCTCCAATGAGGATTGACGGAGAGGTTAGTGGCCAACCCAATTGGATGTGCAAGGGTAAGTGTCAAGAAGCACAGAAGTGCTCAAGAAATTTTGCCACTAGCGGTCACCCATCCAACTACAGTAGGTACTAGTGCAACTCGGTCGATCACTTAGGAACGACGCAAGCTGGGCTATGAACGCTTCCATTTTAACCAATTTTATTATTTGATTTACAATTACAACTAGCTGTGCCCGCGACTTCGTCCGCGTGGAATTTTAATTGTTTCGCGAAAATTTCTAAAATAAAAGTAGGTAACCTGAAAGCCCCGTCAAAATCGGTCCAGCCGTTCCAGAGATTAGCTCAAACAAACAAACAGACAGAAAGACAGACAAAAATGATAAATATTGTGGTATAATTATGTACCTACCGGGTATACGTCCATATGCATCTAGTAAAAAGCGGTTATTGCACGCCTCATAAGCGAAGCGTTGAGGTGGGTATTTTAATAAAACTGTTTGTAATAAAACAGACATTCCAATTTTATTTATATGTATGTATTTATAGGTCAGTTAATGCTTGAGTAGGTACATTTTTATTTTAATAATACAATTTAATAGGTTAAGGAGATTCATATTAAGTAGGTATTAATAACATAGAAAAGTTTAAAATATATAACCTTATACTCGTAGTAGGTACATCTCAAATTGTTATGCCTAGCATGTAGTTAAATCAGATAAGATGCCGGAACTGTACGAGTAAACTGTAACCTTAATAAAGTTCATCAACAATTTTATTTACTTGGTATGCTTTCGATGACTGATGATAATTTTATCATCAAGATTTTGCCTCGATAAAATAAGAATATATAATTTGATACGTCAATAGATTTTGTATTTTTATTTCTATTTTTGGCATTTGCGAATTTGGTAGGTATTAGGTATAGGCCTATGTATTCGTCATTTTTTTTATATGCTCGGAAATAAGTTGTTTTATAGTGACATTACCATTTTCTTACTAAGTTTTTAAACTAAACTTGATAACTATACAGTAAAGAAAGAAAATACAAAAACACGCTAAAAGAATAATTATAATGAACAATCTCATGTACCTAATTATGCGTTTGAGTTTGTTAAATATGATAAATAGTAAACCATGCAGATTATACGCTATAAGTACATAGTACAATTAAAGTTATTCACATTATAAGATGTATTTAAATAACTTCAGCGCAGCCGTAACATCAATTTGATTGCAACGTAACGCGCGTGCAATGAAAGCGGAACTGCATGAGTGCCGGAAGAGACTTGCAACATCAGTCGATTTTCACGAACAATGTAGCGTCGTTGCAATCGTGAAACCGCGTATGTGATTTATTTGCGGCCGCGTCCCTAATACGGGAACTATCTCTGTTTCAACGTCATTTAACACAACATTAATATTTTTTCCTTTCGTTTTAACTTTTAACGACCGTTGATTAAAGTTATTAAAATTTGTTTGAAACACAACCATCGACTTCATAACATTTCTTTAATTTGGTTTCATATCTAATTTTTTCTTTATAACCTGTTCATGTCATCACTAAAATTTAAAATGTAGGTATCAGGACCCACTTATACCTATTATTACACGGTACCACAACAGTAAGGTTTTACTTTTATACACATTATAAAATAATATTGTTGGTTTAAATGTATTGAGAACCTGACTGTCCATTAATAAGGAGAGCTAAGTTGAAGGCGGCATCCAAAAAGCTATGGATAAAATTAGATTCTTTTAATTCCGGTAAGTATTTAATTTTAATTTAAGGATTACATGATTTTTTTCTAACTATTTTATTTAAAAGATCAATTTATCTCCGAATTTTTTAAGACAATTAATAAAACGTTATTTAATCATTTGATATGATTCGCTTTAGCTATACTCGTACTGTATTCCGTGCTCGTAATAATTACGAGTATGTTATCATTTCTACGTTACGTGGTTATTTACATTATCCTTGTTGGTGTCTGAAGTATTTTTAAACAAATCATTTTTTTAGATTTAAGTACATGAACAAAAATGTTGTTCCATGTTAAAAAGTTTTGTGAATAAAATACAAAACAAAAGTTAAACTTAAGATCTTTTTCCCATCTCGAGATAGATGTTACGTGACCTGCGTAGAAGTGCAATTTTATGAGCGAAATAAACAGATGTGTGAAAAGATATCTTGTAAAAAAAATCTTAAATGGTTGATTATTGTTCATAAATAAGTATATTTAAATGTATATAATAACTGCTAAATAAGTATTTTATTATTACAAACTATTTTCAAACAGTTGTACTGAAAGTACAACACAGCGTCATGTTCATCCAAAAATAAATGATGAATCCAGCCGAACTTGCAAGTCGCTTTTGCAAAATTATAAAAAATATAAACGGTGTATATTATTAAGCTACTAATAAAAAAAATATTATTTTGTGTCCATTATAAACGTCATCGTTTTTTGTGAATTTATATTTTTAAATATTAAGATAAGTAAAAGCCTCACCATCACTGGATCCTATACGATGGGGCACTTGAGAAAGGGTCTGGATGCAATAAGATGCACTGGTGGTGTGTGCTCGGTGACACAGCATGGGGTATTATATACTGGCAATTTTACCTATGAACTTCTTACGACCCGAGCATCCCAGCTCAACCGAACGCATACTATGACGAACACTCACCAACACATACACATTTAAAACAATCATCCGTTAATAGTTATTAAATTGTGTATGTATTTCGCATACAAATTAAATATCTATGTATAATAAAATAATTTAGACATTCCAAATTGTTGCGATTGCTCCACGTATTGTCTTTATTTATTTGGCATCAGTCATTAAAGATTTTACATGCTTCTTCGTTACGAGAATTTGCAACAAACTTGTTGGTTACTAATACTTAATGTTATAGTATTATTAATATTGAAGTATTAAGTAATTTTACGGTTCGATAAATATGTACATCACATTCTATTATTCTATCCTAAAAATAATGACTTTATTCCTCTTAAATAAAAATTGTGGTTGGCGTAAGTAGTTTTAGTTCAGCGATATAGAACTGAGTTAGATAAAGTTATTATTATTTGATGTACAAGAAATATATAAAACACTCATAGCCCCACGCTAGGATTCCCTGTGTCGCGGGTGTGTGACCTAAATGAGATCACGAGAAATGAGATCAGGATGTCAGAATTTTATGATTATATAATTCAATTGTTTTTACTTTTCAAAACTTCGGTAGTTATACTTAGGTACTTCGAGAGACTTCCCTAGCAAGAGCTCTCTCAGGAGCTCTCTCCACTGTGCTACACTCGCCAAACAAGAATTGGCCCACAACTTTGACTTTTCACTTAACTTAGAGTCAATTAACAGAACGTAACTATGTATATTACTTTCCTCACATTTACTTATCCCGAATAATGAGCTTATTAATTTCAATTTAAGTCTGATTCCTTTTAACCTGTCTGAAGACCTTATCAAAATCATTAATTCTAATACATTTAAGCTGTTCCGCTTTTACATAACAAAGATACAGATTTAACAAAGAATAACTAATATTATATGATATATATATATAATATTTAATATTCTTTATTATATATTTTATAATAATATTAATTATTATAATATATATTAATATTATATAATACAAATTATTATAATTATATTTAAAAAAATATTATATTATATAATTATGTCAAAATTTTAACAATAACTCGCCTGAGATGGCCCCCTAGATCCTTCAAAGATGCCGGGTACTAACAAGGAATCTTGCATGACTTATACACGTGTCTTGACTTGTCCTTCGACCTCGATACAAAATGCCAAGGAACGAGGAAATTACAAAATGTAACGTGAATCTAAATGAGTAACAATGCCATCTGTTGAGAATTTTTCTCAAAGTTAAATCTCAAACTCAGAGATTGTGAATTGTTGTTTGCAAATGTTCCAAATTGGGATAGTTAATCAGACCCAAAAATGTATGTGTACCTTCAACTCGTCCCGTCTGTCCGTTTAATAAATTTCCTGAACCCCATAAGACAGTTTTCTTTTCTTTCAAAGTGCTAAATTTTGACCTCATAAATATATAGAATTCCAAATCTGAGCCCAAAATCTTATTGCTTCAGAAAAAATTCCTGCATGGTATTTTTTTAATAGATACACGAAATTTGCAGGAGCTTGCTATTTTGTGTACTCGAAAATTAAGAATTTGTTATGTTAAATACTAAGAAAAGGGTCTATGACTAATATCACAGTAATATTTATGTCAAGGTGGCAGATGCACATTTGAACTCTATTTAAGTAATATCAATGCATAAAATTTAATTGCCTTCTATAATTTTAAAATGAATACTTATTCAACTAGGAATAATCTAGATTGCAAAATAACAAGCTTTAACAATAAAATTAAATTATTTTCAGAAAAGGTGTAGAACGATAAAATAAATTTGGAATTATAAGGATTTACGCTGTCACTTGATTAGTGAACAAAAGTTAGTAAAAGGTAAAAGGTAGTTAGTATCCGTAGCACTCCGTAACATACTCGTAAGATGCCTTATTATGAAAGTAATCTTCATTAAGCGCTTGGATTTTCCGGGGCAAAATTCGGGTTAGGTCCTTAATTATTACCTACTAAAATCACTTCTTAATATAGCGTGTTAAGTAAAATTTGTATTAAATACATTGCGAATAAAAATTAAAATTTTCTGTAGCTGACATCCGCCGGCAAAATTTAAGTATCGAGCTTCTGTTTCCCAATAAAAAATTGTGTAAAACGACAATATTTGACCTGACGGATTTTTGATGGTTGATTCAAGGAATTAAATTGGCGTCTTTGTTAATGTACACAAGGCACAAACATAAAACTTAAATCTGTCCTTCATACATTTTTATGTCATACCTTATTTGAGTACCTACGTATAGTTTAAAATGCATAAACAGTGATGCTTCCATCTAGATAAAGGTTTGCGGAATCTTTTCGTGTTTAATAAATGTTTCTCGGTTGTGCAGTATACAGACATTATATTATTATTATATCTTTGTTGTATGTGAGTACTAAATGGACAAACCATGCATAGTCACTTGTAACCAAACCAAGTGCAATAATGGGTTACATTTTAACCCGTTATTTTGGTACCTATATCCAATAAAGATATTTTAACATCTTGTTACATGATAATAATATTTTATTTCACAATAAATTTGTTACAGTAACAGTGGTTTCGTATACAATGGATCAACATATGGTGAGTATAGCAAGAAGGAAATAGTTTTGAGGTTTGAAGTTCAAATGTTCAGCGTGGATTTTAAGCTTTTGATTGACCTTTGATTTTAAAAGTTATATGCGTATGATTAAAAGAAATGATGCGAAAAATTATGAGGATTTTAATATTTTATATTCGCTCTATCCATTAAGTTTAACTTTTCATCAATTTCCAATAATGTCAACGATTAAGACAAAATCATTTTGATTACACAGATTAGTGTTATGGTGATATTTATGATTCAAATAAATCAACTCATTTATAGTAATAAATTAAATCCAAAATCATTTAATCATGTCATTATTTTGTGAAACACATTAATGCAAGTCATTAGCTGTTTACAATACCTACTGACCAAAGTAGTTTATTTTTAAAGATTTCTGTTTTTCGACGACTTTATTATTTAATTATTAATATAAGATTTTATTTAAAACTTATATCGTATCGTATGTTAATCGTTATTAAATTTATTTTTTCTATCCCAGGAGACTGAGCGAGAAAACCGAGAAAAGGTATGTTGCATTATGTGGCCATTGTTTCTATCCATTATTTAATTTATCCATGATCTCCTTGTATCTATAATTTATGATTCATCTTATTCGTTTAGAGTTTCGACTAAAAGTTGCGACTACTTTTGAATCTCAACAGGAAGAAAAATATATTTAGAATTCAGGGAAATATTTACGGTAACTGTATTTTTCGCTTTAGCAATTAATACACAAACCAATCGATTAAAACTAAAACAACGAGGTTCTAAATATCACAGGTAAAGTATGAAAACGTTTGGAACTTTGTCAAAAAGTACATAAATCGTTCATCACAACCCATAACTTTCCTCCTGTCGGCACGGATCTCCTCTCACAATTTGAGAGGGAGTCATAGTCCACCACGCTGGCTAAAAGGGGATTGGCTGACTTCTCGCACCTTTGAGATCAATATAGGGAACTCTCAAATGTACAGGTTCTAACGATTTTCTGTTGCAGAAGCTAATTTTTGGAAATAAGGGGTAAAGGCAGGGTTCGACCTCAGACCCTTTGTTCGGGCATCCAACTTTCAAACCATTCAGCTATCACTGCTTAAATCTATTAATAATAATTAATTACATAACGAACTTTCAAACGCTTGCTAGTTTATTTATAAGCGAATTGATTAAATTTATGGGTTAGCTGATTAACATTTAAGTTTAGCGGGATGGTATCGGTTATAAAGTTAAAGTAATATGCAACATTTACACACCGCGAAAATATATGTGATGTACGTGACGGATTAATTACTAATTTGCGTAAACATAAACGTAAGAATCCACATCAAAAAGTTTATCTAATAGGTACCTACTAGTAACTGTAATTGCTTAGCTTCGGGAAATCTATTCCGGCAGTGGATTTTTTTAAATAGATTTTTTTCAATTAAAACTTTTTTTATTTGAACATTGACTAAAATATAACAAACAACAATTTTTCACGAGGCTTTCTACATTCGTATTTCATCACATAAAGCATCAAACCACCACTAAAATATATCAGTAAGAACAGCATCCAAATCGGTTAAACCGTTTTGAAATTTGCGGGAAAAAAGCACAGACCAACAGGTAAAAGTTCTAAAAATTTTAATAGCTGGTGTCTGATTGCGCTAAATTCGTCAATAACTGAACGAATTTTCATAAGATTTTCAACAATAAGCGGAGTGATTTTAACGTAAGTATAATTCATTGAGGTTTTATGAGGATTGACTGAAATATGACGATGATTGTCGCAGATTCAAATAAGTATTTAATGTTTTAGTTGCGTATACATAACCTTATAGGCGGACATAGGTTGACCAAAGAGAACAAAGGGTGAAAAAAATAAAAACCCCTAATAAATAAAAAATAAAATATCCTTCTTAAACAAACATCTATCAACTACGAGTACATTACTATTTACAAAGATTTCAGAAAGGAACCAGTTATTCTGATAAAGGCAGAGTACCATAATGTAGGTACTCTGTATTGTGAAATATACATTAGCTGTCAACGACTCGGACCCTCTTGCGTAGTACTGTATGAGTACTATTTGACCCCTTGTAATCCTGTTCTCCGTATGGTATTTGAAGGCACTCATAAAGTACCTTCAATCAACATTTAAATAATTTTGATATAAATTATATTCTCCAAGTTTAATTCCCGTAGCTGTCTCTTTGAATAAGATTCTACGCGTAGGTAATAATAATAAATAATAATAAACGCTCATTCATTCACTCTATGACCACCTCCACTGGTATTATTTGTATCGCACGTGGTACAAGTTATTGATTACATGACATACATCCACTCTCGAGAACATATTTATTATTTTTATTACATACGCAACAAATTGTAATTTATTAGCAAAGTGATGCAATTATATAACATTTTACTTAAGTCTATGTATGGTAAACTTGGGTTTGTTTTGTATGCAGGGTCCTCCTTTGGTACTTGACTTCTTCATTATAACTGATACTTTAGACTTAGAGCAACAGAGGGCGCGCTCTACAGTCGGATGGGTGACCGCTAGTTACAAAGCTCTCTTGAGCGTTTCCGCAATTCAGAGGGCACGTAGAGCCGTCGAACTCGGTTGTTATCGTGACATACATATAAATCCTCTCCTAACAAAATATCTCGTCAGAAATATAAGTGTTTCTATTATTTGTATTAAAAACGTTTTTCTATTTTATATACGAGTACATACTTATACCAAAATCAAATTTGTTTTAAGTATCGCGTGTAGGCTAACACATTTATTTTAAACTACTTATACATATTGATAATGTATCTGCAGAAATAAATTGTTATTATCTCTACACAAATAATAAACAAAGTTTTACACGTCCTTAGAAAAAATATAAGGAAAATTACTTATTTAATTTTATCGCAACAAGTGAGTTCATTGTTCTTTGTAAGTTCGTTCCGAGGGAGCTTTTCTTTTTGTTAAGATTTGTATCTGCTGGTTCACCAGTCCTGTAATTGAAAGGTTTATAGCATAATTTTTTTCCTTCCTTCTCTTTGTTCGACTTTTCCTTCATGTTCTATTTGATTCATAATATAAAAATGAGGATTGTAGGAAAGACAATCTATACATAATTATTATAAATCTGTTTCTAGTGTCTGTCTGTACATGGAAGATATAAGTAATAGTCTCGTTCTAGTTCGGTCACAGATGCGTTGCTACCCTTGAGGACTGAGATGGTCACCTCCAAAAATTTTGACCGTCTCCAGATCTTTCTAACCGAAACACAATTGCTATTAAAACAATTATTACACGGTAGAAATGGTACCATGTAACCTACCGTGACGTGCGGTAGTACCTACTAATCCGGGCGAACTCTAGGGTCTAGGACCTATTAGAAAATCTTTTACTAGGAGTCTTTATTAGCTCAGTAGGACCCAAAGCAGTAATTTTTTTGTTTGTCTGTGGTTTTCTACGCGCTAATCTCAAAAACGGCTTAACTGATTTGGGTGCGGTTTACACTAATACCTATATGCTAATAAATTTACATAGCATATTTAATTTCAATCGCTTTATAAATAAAAAAGTAATGTCAGTTTAAAGAACCACGCCGAACAATTCCGGGATGTGCGTACTGCGTACCGGCGGGTTTACTAGTACACAATATAATTATTATGTTTGTAAATAAGTAAGTATTGTATAAAGGAAAACCTAAACTTTTGTCTCATTGTCACGTATTTCTGGTAAAACTATTAACCAAACCTTATTCAAAAGAAGCCGAATTCAGTATAGTTTTTTTAATTATTGAGTAATGAGTAGCCTTGTTTTATCACAGCGTTAAGCAAACTAAATGACAGTTTGTTAATCAAATATTGAATGTTTAAATTGTATTTAATATGCTATTTTTGCTTTACGCAAGATTAGATATACATATTTTGTTTGGCAATTTTATTGTAGGTTGTAGTATAAAACACTGAATAATAAATTAGCCTTTGATGGTATCAAATTATCGAATCTAATTTATAAACCTAGTAGGTACCTATCTATGATATCTTACTGCAGTATGCTATGATTTTGACATTCAGTGTATTAAATTTTTCAAAAATAAAAAGAATAAGTTGTCCAGCCTTGAATACCTACAGTAAAGTTGATTTGAAAGGTAAAAAAAATCCAATTTAATATTCAACGTTTTAATCATAATGTAATTATATCATAGGATAAGTTAAAATATGTACAAAAGTATAAAATAGGTAAACTCTTATAATATCACCTCCTTGGCATTTTGCTGTTCACGTCACAGTCATTGCAGTAAAAACGGAATTCGGAATTTTGGATCGTTCAATTACAGATTGTATAGATTTTGATTGTTACCTGATAGATTTACATAAACAAATCATTAAGGAAAATAAACATTCTAACCATTAAAGCATTATTATCACGAATTATAAAAACATGCGGATATAATATGAAACAATCTTCTAGTTGAATCATCCTAACAAAAAATAAAAATACTCATAGAGCATTCTTATTCTCAAAGCAAGTCACTGAATATTATTAATTATAGTTTGTAGGTTATAATGGCAGTGATAGTCATAATTTATTCACAATTCACACACTCAAACTACTGTTGGTAGTAGAAACCCTTATAGTCAAGAGCTGCCTTGTCCTCATGGCTCTTGGCAGCTTCCGGGTCATTCTTTGATTCAAAGGCGGCGCGTTCCTGAAAGAAGAGAAAGACAATGTTAATATTTTAATAAATATTTAAGACCACATTTACTAGTTTGCTCTTTGTATTTTTATGTAAAAAGCAAATATACAATCAGACGAGCCACCTATGCCTGTGATTCTAAGTGGTTATCGTGACCCTTGAACATTACAACAAAAGCACCTCCGATGCGTTGCAGCTTATAAAAGAAATTCACTGTCCATTTTTGACGGAGGGTGGTAACTGGTCAGGCAAGTAAAAACTCATCCACAACGCTACATTGCTGTCGGGATTACACTGGGTGACGTTCCCAGAGTTCTCCAACAAGAGGGACATGGCGTCATAGCCTCGTCCTCGTCCTCATGGTTAGTAAGATGCACCACGAACGGCGTAGATTGCCTTGGACTCAAGATCAATAGAGCCCCTTACACATTTGTACAGTTTTCTCTGTACAAAATCAAGTAAGAAATAATTTTATGTTTCAGTTGCAATCAAGAGGTCATGAACCAAGCAAGTCCAGTGCTTCTTTCTTTGCTGACAAATAGTCGACACGGTTTGTATTGAGAACACAAAAGCCGTCTGTTTATTTATCGACTATTACTTAAATATTATGTAGTGTGGCCACGTGTGGCTTCAACACCATTAATGGGTTGGCTGAACATGGGTCTCTTCTCATTACTGAGGAGGCCTAGAGCATACTTATTAGGTACAAACAACTGAACTAAGATAATTATTGTTAACTGTAATTGTTTGTATCTAATTATACCGAAGACTATTTATGTTGAACTAAAAGTCTTTCAAAACTTTATTTCTTTCTATCTAGAACTCGATCTTATAGGGATAATTTATTTTTTCGGTGTTCCGACTACCGACCGATTTCCAATGGTTTTCTAACTTTTACTGCTGGTTTAACGATCAAAGTGTACCTAATAGCTGCAACGATATTATTACTTATCAAAGGTCAGAAGGTATGTTCTGATTATGAAATTGATTTACTGGTTCAAGAATCTGTCGCTTATTGAAGATAAATTTGTGGGGATTATATTCATAGAAAGTATCATTAACATGGAGTAGGTAATTGATATTTTACCTGAAGTTAACCTGACAAGTTTAACTTTACAAGCAAATCTGTCAGGAACACCCTAGCATGTCTGGCTAGCTTCAATTCTCCGGAAGCATAACTGATATACTACCCTATTACTATCGCTAAACTACCACTATTCCCTACATTATTACTACAGTACTTTTCACCAGATACGTCTACAACATAGATATTAAGTCCTTACCGCATTGGCCTTAATTCCAGCGTAGATAAGATCTAATCCTTTCTGGATTTCAGGGGATACTGGCGGTGGGGTAGGAATGTGGTCTCCCTTTACTCTGAAGCCGAACTCATCAGCCGTGTATTCGACGGTGATGACTTGGCCGTCTGGGGCGGTGTACGAGTAGCTGCCTTGCTGGACCAGGGCTGGATGGTCTTCGTTGTCACCGGTGTTCCTCAGGTAACCTTCTTCCTCAGCCTGGATATTGTTTCCGGTCTCGTAGCTGGAATGAGATAAGTATAAGGTAAGTCATGTTTCCGTGTGTAGAATATCATGTCAGTTCACAAGTGAAAAGTTTGTAATTTTCGACTGACAAGAATGACTACCGTTGAAATGTGTACGTAAGTATGGTTTGTTTAACACAGTAAGAACACGTTTGATGTGATAATACTTTAGAAGCGTTTGTTCCATGTGAGAAATCACCGTTTTCCTACGTTTCAATGCCATAAATGTAAATACTTACACGTACCAAACAGAATGTAAAATTTTTAGTCGCCACATAATTATAAAATACGTTTCAATTTCAAAAACAAGTGTATTATTAAGTTTATATTATTTTAACTAATCGTTTTTTAAAATACTTTTTTAATATAGCAGAAATACCCCGATTTCAACAAACATTTAAAAAAATATATGAGCTTGTTTAAGTAGTTAGTAAAAAGCAAATTTAAAACTGTGACATAATTATTATAATGAGTTGATATTTTGTAATTGCTCATATATCAAGATTGAATAACCTAAGTAACATCTAATATGCATATATTAATTCAGTGAAGAGTGTTCGAATGCGTTATGTGCATTAAGCAACGCAGAATCTTACGCAAGGAATCAATTACTGTGAGTGCAACACAATCATGGGTTTGTGTTATTATTGTTTTATGATTATTTATTTATTGCTTATTTTTTGGTACTTGTTTAAACCGATTGAAATATCGCCGCTTGCCAAACAACGCCTCTTGAGTCGACTTTCTCAGTTTGCATTCCGACGTTTTTTGATTTATAATTTTTTTGATTATTAAATGCCATGAGTATTTATTATAATCTCATTTTTATCTAAATAGGCTTCTGTTTGAAGAGAGATTTAGTATTTGATACAAACACGTTCAATATTTCTGATAAAACTTGTGTACTAAAAATACAGTTTTTGGTAGACGCTAAATCATATTTATTGTCATGTATGGTGTATGTCTGTTATCAGGAATCAGTCTTATATACAGAATCGAAACTTGGCATTATCATAAGAAATAATTATATTTCATAAATATTGTAATATATTATACAAAAGCGGGTATGGAAGTTCAGTTAATGCTTTCGTTCATTTTAGCTTTTGCACTAACTATACATTTTTGATTGTTGAAAATGGAATACAAACATATAATCCTATTGCGATAATAGTTTCTGGGTATCAATTTTATAGTTTTTGTTATTTTACTGGAAAACTTTTGAAATTACCCTGATCAGAAATAGGATAAAAAATATGTTCGCTGCACTTAATAAGATCGACAACATTGTTTCAAAAATATTTGATGGCGGTGAACTTTGAGGCCTACTCCGTCTTGTATTATAAATTAAATATTGACCCTGACAAATGCTCCTTAATCCCAAAACATCTTCCTCAGGGGCAACTGGATAATCATCTTACTACGAAAACGTCTACGTTATGTGTTAAGAATAAAGATTGTTTTAAGCAATACGTACGATGTTTTATAGCTTCCATCGGTTCCCTGTTCCTTGTCGAAGCGAATGATAGGAATGTAAGTGGTAGTTTCCAGCTGGACCTTGGGCCTGAAATCCTCAATTGGTTTGGTTTGTCTGGACTCCTGTTGGGGTGGCTGCCTGAAGTCCAACTGTGGCTGATAGTTGTTGAAGTTCTGCTCAGCTGTTTGCTGATCGTCAACAGCTTCACCCTCTTGTTTCAAAGATAGCCTCCTCTGTGGAAGCGCAACTGCCAGCGCCAAGGACGCAGAGATAACCACCTGCAATACATATAATTATTCATAAGTTACAAAAAAGATATTGTTGAGCAATTTATTCGTCGTAGAGGCAGTAAAGGTATGCTATTAAAGCATGCAATTAGGAGATTCAATGCGTATGCAAGATGATGTCAGAAGAAGAGCTTAATCATACAGTATGTCGCAAGTAAGGCGGAGCGGATACAATAGGTACTGGAATTGCGAAACGGCCTCATCCGACACGCAGCTTGGGCGAAAGTGGGTTCAAGTGAAACATGCATTGGCTTGCATGCTTATAACTATGGCATTGTTTTCATTCAGTTTTGTCTAAAGTTTGTGACGCTTCGTTAGCAAGTGTATCTAGTTTGACAATGTTGCAAAACGCCATTCAACTTGGAACTATTATGCTATTACGAATGTCGTGACCTAACCTGGAATGACATAATGGAAAGTCTCTTTTTTCATTCGTTCATATTCACATTTCTGATCATGAACATTTAACTCACATAATCGACACGGTTCGATTACTTTTTCATTAAAAAGAAAAATTACAACTAGTTACATTGATGTTTTCTGTCATGCAATAGTGCTATTATCATAACTATCACAAGAAAACCAACCAATTAAATCGAGTAAAAATAAATATTTTGTGATAAAATAAACCTTCGCAATGTTATATTTATATTTAAATATATATAGAACATGTGTAAAACAGATCGTTAATATTGATTTGTTTGATTATGTTTGATGTTAAATAAATAATATAATCATGAGTTCGTCCAAGAATGCTAATATATTTAATATGTCAAGGTCATGAACTACACATTGTAAAGTCAACTATGTGAATGACATATCGTGTTACTTCATCGAATGCTCTTTACTGTCGAATTCCTTTGGAGCCAACGTGCGTACGTACGCAACGCTTCATAATAGTAAAGAAATGAACAATTCCAATTATTACACATAATCTTCGCTCGTAATGATTCATGAATACCGACAACCATTGTAAATGACGCTTTTACGCCACCCACAGATAACATCATGTATTTTTGAAGCCAAATTTATGATGACCTAGAAAGTAATCTTATGCAAGCCGTCGAGACGATGAACGAGATCGTTTGTATAACAGAATGTCTAGTTAAGGAGGTTATGTATATATTAGTTGCGGCAAAAAATCGATCGTTTATAACTAGATTGATTGTTAGAGATAAGTTAGAGACTAACTAATTGCTTCCCAGTTTCCAGTGTAAGTTTTTGCGCACACGCTATATTATATAAATGTGATGAATGTTAAAAAGTTATAAATTAAAATAATATTTGAATTTGCTTTTTGTTACTAAATAAAAACTTGATATCATAAAAGATAGATTTTACCTAATACTTATTAAAATTCCTATAGTTATGTCAAATAGTGTGTCTTAAAACAAATTTACTTCTGCCTGGGTTAGGTTATCTGTGGAATGAGTGGGTCATGGCATGACTTAATATCGATGAAATTGGGCCGAAATAATAATTAACATCATATTTATTTAAAAAAATTGACGTGATATATAAATTTCTGAAATAGGTTAAATAGTTAGTTATACTTAGTTTTTGTTTGCAAAACTAAACATCATTTTAGTTATTTCTTTTAAAAACTAGTAATGTAATACTTTTAAATAAAAAGTCCTTTGGTTTATACCGCAAACAAATCAATGATTTATTGCACAATAAAAAACATAACGTTAAGATTCCATAGATAAAAATATAGTAAACTGAATTCACAAGTATCAAAAACAAGCTTATGCAAAAGACGATCTACGAAGCTTATAATTAGGGACTGGTATCCGAACATTATGTCAAAGTTCAACTACTGACTCTGCCGACCTTATTCGGGATCGGTCTCGCAACCGATTGCGGAAATTCTTCAAATTCAAATGCACATATAAATGATTCTATTGTTCTTATTTCATAAGTTGAAAAAGGAATTAATTGCGTGTGAAATTTCTCTGTTAAAAAGGATGATTGATTCCAATGAGCTTTCTTAACTTACCAGTAGCTTCATTGTTGATTGGATGTGACGTGCTGCAGCAAGGCACGTGAAGTCTTCGGAACTATGTCAGAGTGGTAGAAGTGCGATCACTTATATACTCCACCCCTGCCACTTACTCGCGCTGCCCTGAGCCATCACACTTTCATACCCGATTTGTCGCTGCAATACACTGGATTCGCGGATATATCGGATGCCAAGATTTTCTGATTATTTATAACTATTATCAAAACTATTTTAAACTTATAACTATTTTTTATTTCATTACAAAGTTAAGTTAGTAGTTTAAGTAATCGTAAAAGTTCATCTTATAAATAGTATTTAAAAAGTCTTGCAATATACAAAAAAAAATTGTAACTATAGAACTGAAATGTGAATTTAAACTCTTTATTGATTGCACACCGTAACATAGACATAGGTAATTGAATGTTATTTATCAAGCATGAGTAATAATGTTATCTTAACGTGTATTTCGGGTGCATTTTGCAATAAATGAAATCGAAAATAGTTACAAAACTCATAAATTCTTAACATAAAAATGAAGGTACCTTTATAACTTACCTACTTGCGGATAGGTTTCAAATAAGCTGAGCCAGTACAATACTTATTCTACCATAATCGTATATTAAGCATGTATAATTATACCCTTGAGAGGTGACATTTTAATCGAAAGTACAGTGCATATTATTTTAAATCCTTATTCGCTTCACTATTTAAAACGACGATACTTCACTTGAATTTTTTGATAACAATTAAAATAATGTAAATAGCAGATGTTTTAACCTAACAATTATTGGTATTAAATCAGCCTTTTTCAATTACAATTACCCAAAGTAACAAATACATAATGAGAATGGTAGTTACATAAATCTATAGTTACTCATATTACATAAATATCTAATGTAGGATACATATATTATTTAAAACTGTTTGACGTCTGTGCATGCAAGATATTTGAGAAAAACTTTGTCATTTTTGCTGGGCGTTAAATCCTGCTAATTCCAGAAACAGTTTACTTAACCGACATAATGATGAGGTTATAATGAGGTTAAAATTTTTAGGTTTGTTCTATATCAAATGGCTAAAAAAAGAAAAGAGTATTTTAAGTCTTAAGATTTTTTGAGCCTGGGTACTAAAGTATAAGTTTGTCAAAGCAGAGCGTGGGCGGTAATAGTGATAATCAAAAATCACTCACAATTAAGAAGTTTAAGGGTGGTCTCCCAAACGGTAGAAAAAGTGTTGAAATCCAGCACATACTTACCTCTTATTTTCAAATATGTGCATATCGCAAATTAATTTTATCACTTGTTTCAGAGAAGGAAAACGTCGCAAGGAAACCTGCACACCTACGACTAGTCCACAATGTTATCAAAGTTGTGTAAAGTCTGCCATTCCGCTATTTGCCAGCGTGGTGAGCTATAACTCCCTCATATTGTAAGAGGAGATCCGAATCCAGCAACGGGATAACTATTGATGAATGAATGGAAAAAATATTATGTTTTTGGTATATTATTAAAATGGACCAGATTCTCTAGAAAGCTCTTATAAGTGACTGCATTCAGTATCTTGGATCACACCTACCTGGTCACGTAGGTACCTACCTACAATCACCATCTTGGGACTGTTGCCAAGCATTCATTTATTTTATGTACAACAAAACAATATTAAAAAAATCTTACGTCGCGGAAAAATTGAGTTGACGGTCGAGTCCACTGTTATGTAGGTAGCGCGTTTAGCAGGCCTGGTGTTAAGTAACACAAGAACTTGATGCGTATAAATGTAGTCCAATAGCCTACATTGTCCTTGTTTAGATGTTTAGATCCGTCGCTTTTACATCCACACAAGGAATTGTTTAATTTTATTCAATTAGTCTATTATTGAAGACTACCTCTATTCTCAGTGGTTGTCATGCTGGACTGCCAGCAAAGAGTCCTGGGTTTGATTCCTAGCGCGGCGGAATGTTGAATGATGAATTTAAATTTCGGTTATTAGTCAGGGTTTATGGTGGTTTGCATGAAAATACAAGTACCTACATAGGCTTATTCACTTGGACGACATTTTACGGTCAATATCAACAATTTTGACGATTATAGTGACATCGCAAATCGTGACAATTATTATTGGTATTTTTAATGCAGCAGAGCCTGCAATAATGATTTAATATCAAACTAATTTCAACTTCGCGCGATCCGTCACTGAGAATATGTGTCAAATTTTATTTTTTTGTGGTTGCATCACCCACAGAAAATCATGTCCGAAAATCGTAAACGATAGCCAATTTTATATACTCTGTGACTGTATTTATTTCTGATTGGTCGGTTTATATGATTGGCCAAAAACAACTACCAACCACAAAGCGTTTGGTCAACGCTTATTTGGGTCATACGTTGACCCAAAAACACTTGAGCGACGTACGTTTTCATGGGTCATACGTTGACCCAAAGACGCGCAAGGGGTTAATTTATTTAGAACACGGTTTCACTGATGTAGTATACCTACCGTTCTTAAGGTAAAATTGTATTTCGTTTATTTCAGTCGGTTGGACCTACCCGAAACAATTAGGTAGGTACACGTTATAGCACGCGCTTTAAAGGTAACCTACATTTTTATGCTTCCCATACATTTGGACTTTCCTCGTGAATAACTCTTACTGTTATAGCGCATTCTATTCAGGAAGTAGATTTTCAGTTTGTGGCGTAGCCCTTGATGCAAAGCATGACCCAAACTTGCGATCCTTACCGCGGGGCGAAGTCCTTGGAGCGATTCCCGTTGAGGGAAATTTTTTGTCATTTTGTTAGCCAATTATTGTCTCATTTATAGCCACTGGTGAAACCTGTTTTATGAGATTGAGCGTTTAGTATTAAAAAATATATTGGCATTAAAGTACCATGGCATTGTGCGTAAATCATTGCACACAGTAAGGCAAGGCATCTCTCATCTCGTAGCACGGTAACATTACATAAGCCGCTGGCCGTCAAGTAGGTACAGTGAGGTAACTTGTTAGTATCAGTTATCGAACTTTAGCAACAAGTTCAAAAGGATGTTAGCTCGATTTCGATTGCGACGCATCACCATATAAATATATCTCGATTTGTAAGACGCCATGGTGTATAAGATAGATAATTATGTATTTGGCCGTATTGGGTTGACATATAATACTGACCTGAATAGACGGTGAAGAATAGGCAATAGAAGTTGGCTCCCTTTCGTAAGGGTTTTATTATCAACATTATTACTAATAATTAATTGCTATCATCTATACCTATCATAGTCTTGCTTGGGTCAGCTGCTCGTGGTTTTTCGCTGGGGACTTGAAATTCTTTGATGTTTCTTGATGCCTTTATATGTATTACAGGTTCTCATGGACGACGATAGCTACCATCAAGTTGCCCGTCTCTTCGTTTGTCCAATATGTAAGCTGGCAAAAGATGAGATAATAGGTATTTACAACTAATTACGCTATAATTCGTCCTTGTATCCAGTTCCATTCTAATTGACTATTTAAAAACTTTTAATGCAGCCCATTTTGGTCCTTCCTTGGATAGTAAATAAATATTTTTATTGAGCAATATTATGATAATTTGACTTAACCTCCTCATGTCGAGCCATTGTAGAACATTGTAATAAGATCAAAGTAGCGGCGAAGGAAGAAATGGAGGACCTATATTATATAAGATTACAGCTATCCTATATTGCCTCAGAAACACACTTTTCACGATCAATTTTAGAAGGTGGGTGTTAGCGTGATAATAAAGAACCTTGCTACGGATTCAAGAGCAGATCCCAGTGACATGCAATAGATAGTTAGTCCTGTTAGCTGTTGTTATTAATAGTCCAGTTAGCAATTGTTAGTAAGAGTCTCGTTCTAATTCGATCAGAGAGGTGTTGCTACCTTTGAGGCTACATTTATTAGAGGTGACCAACCTCTAATAAGTGTAGCCGGCTCCACACTTTGGAATTCACTTGCCAATTTAGTTATTTTCTTTATATTATAATTTATGCAATGAATTTAACAATAAGACCTAAATATGAATATGTAGCCAGGAATGAATACGTTAATCACACTTTATAGTGTCGAATAACGCCAAATATAGTAATGCGTCACAAATATAGGAGTGGTGAGAATACGGATCTCTATAAAATAAACGGTACTGGATGAGGCATGCTCTGCCAAATAATAATATTCATACAATAATGTCAACATTCGACTCAGCACTACCGTAAAGATGGGGATCGGGATCTGAAAGGAACTAAATTTTCGTCGACTTTTTACATATCCATAACCGAAAATCAAGCCGACTAGACACTCGATAGTAAATATTCACCGGCATCTTAAACGTCAAATACGGAAAAAATCCTGACAGGTTGCTTACAGGTCAACGCTCGGACACTGCTAGTGAACATCAGCTAGCTTGCACGTGCATCGTCAGGGGATAAAATGGGTGATAAAGAAACCAGCTATCATCACTAGATATGTAGCTACCGCATAATTATAATAGAGTACCATAAGTATCATGAGGTGGTGGAACTCAGAGACACTCTCCAAAACAAGTTTGGTCTTTATCTCAATCGCTAGCTAATAAAACACTGCGATCAACGCCAAAATGTGTTCGCACATGACCTATCTACTTAGTTCAGTGGATTAGAATCATTAAACGTGTGTAACTTAAGAGCCAATAAAACGGTTTCTATTACACAATACCAATTTGGCATAAGGCATAGAACAAACATGGTAACAATCTCACATCGTTGCTGTGTCCGGTTGCCAGACAAAATTGCCAAATACAACCATTAACAACAGATAATAAAATTATAGAAGTAAAGAAGAAATATACTTAGTTAGGAAGATCTTATTAACCGAACTAAAAAAATCTCTTTGAGGTTTTATTTTCGGTTTTTGCAAAATAATATTTTCAAAATTTTCCAAATTTTAACAGTGTTTTATAGCTCCCCTCGAGCCCGACCTAGCCGAGTCTAGTTAATTTCAATCACTAATAATAGTTAATGCTAATGAATTTGTCACGAAACAACTCACCAATTCATCAGTAATGCATCGACAAAAACCTTCAATACATTACATGTTTGATTACTTATGTTTTGTTTGAACGTTTAAACGAGGGCCAACAGCAAAAAGGTTAATAATACAACAATCGCCAAGCAATCACAAATCGTATAATTGATAAATTGGCCTAAAGCTGCATATTAAAGGTAACATAATTTGTAGAGTACTATACATCAAGAGTTCCTCTTTGAATCTCACAGGTTTCATTACACACTTAATGAGATGGCTCATATGGGACAAGGTTACCATGCCGGGCTGCTGTTCGAAGGGTCCTGAGTTCGATTCCCAGGATGGCGGAAACTTAAATGATGAGTTTAATTTTCTATTCACGGTGTCAGTGTGTTCTTGTCTTTGTGTGTTGTACATGGCAACGACGACCAAGGAAATCCTAGTGTGGCGCTATGAGCATGTAGCGGTTACTTGTTTATTTATTTACTTAATTAAATGTTTATGTTTAAAGTAATTAGTTAAGCATTGCTTAGGACTAAGTTTATGTAGGTTTCGTTAATTCCCTGAAATGAAAACATTATAGATGTTTCAAATTCTCAAAGTCTTGTAGTTGCATATAAAATCCGATGATATTAAAACATCAAATTATCACCTAAAATCATAAGAGTAAGAGAAACAACAAACGTGAATAAATACATGGTGGAGATATTCATTCCGATCAGCCATTGTAAATGGTATGGTTCAGAATAGTTTCCTTAATGATAAATGGTTATTTATTATTATTTATCTTCGCAATCCACAACTGTCCCACAGCTTGGCTCTAAAAATACTCTATAAAATCTGTCAAGTAACCAACCAATATATTTCACGTTGCCAACTTTGTACATAAGTCCAGGATTCATTAGATTTATTTTGTAATGTAATATCTTTGTCATTGAACTAATACTCCGTATCAATGCAAGATCTTGACGAACTTTGTTAGTATGTTCATCGTAATTTTCATTACCTTAGTGTTTGTCGTTGATAACATTTAGATGCTAATATCAAAAATGAGGACATGGTTTATTTTACTGTACCGTACTCGAATTAAATAAAATAAATATCGCTACACACTCATAGCCCCACAGTAGGATTCCCTGTGTCGTTAGTGCCATGGACAACACCCAAGACAAGAACACACACACCCAAACCAAGAACGGAAATTTTAATTCATCATTCAAATTTCCGCCTCGCTGGGAATCGAACCCAGGACCCTCGGAACAGCGATCCGGCGTGTAACCATTGCGCCATCCGGGTAAAAATTAAATTTAGAATTTTATTTTAGGAAGTAATTTATTCCCGGCCGGGGCAGATGTTTAAGTGATAGATAAATGTTTGTTCTCGAGTCATGGGTGTTAGTGACGTGTAATTTGTGTTGTCCATGCCACCCGCGGGGGTATGAGTGAGTGAGTGAGTGAGTGTTTACTTTTAACATGCCAGTCGATAGTAATAAACATACGAAATGAACAACAATATTATTATGCACAACAAGTTACCCCATTTTTTACATTTTAAACGATGTGTTTTTATTGTTCTGTAACGTGTCAAGTACGTAGTTGTTGTTTTTTTTTTTAACTTTTGTACTGACTATTTTGTGTACTTGACGCGTCACTTTACAGTAGAACTGTGCAAAATGTAAAATTAAAGTAGAGAACGATTGTGATATAAAATTTTAATACAATAAGTAAATTAAATATTTACAGTAGCATTTACATCGTTAACGTCATGTCAAGTTTTTGTTCCGTTTTCATAATTCGTTTTTAGCATTTGTCCCTCTAACCAGTAAAGCATGTTTATTGACCCGTATAATAAATAAAATTACTAACAAATTATATATTACGCAGAACATTGACTAGTAGTCCAAAGATGTATTCTTAATCTAAACTGGAATCGTTGTGGTAGTATCGTCATCAGATTATAGAGCTGGTTCAGTTGATAGTTCTTGTTTAGATTCTGGGATCGACGCTGGTTGTACTACAGGTTCACTCGCGGCCTCTGCATTTATTGATGCCGGCGCTTCCTCAGGGGAGGCGGTGACGGATGTTTGGCTATCACTCGAGACGGGAGTTGATTGAGCATCAGCTACCGTAGAAGGTTGTTCTTCGGCGGCAGAATTAATAGCTGGTTCTTCACTTCCTCCAGTTGTTGTTAATTCTTTGGCGCCTGAAGCTGGTTGTTCCGTTGCTGCAGAGCTTATTTCCTCTGCAGCGGCAGCCGTTGATTGCTCAACGGCAGCTGGTGATTGTTCAGCGGCAGCTCTTAATTGTTCGGCGGCAGTAGTTAATTGTTCGGCAGCAGCTGTTGTTTGCTCAGCAGCAGCTGTTGATTGTTCAGCAGCAGCTGTTGATAGTTCAGCGGCAGCTGTTGTTTGTTCAGCGGCAGCTGCTGTTTGTTCAGCGGCAGCTGTTGATTGTTCTGCGGCAGCAGTTGATTGTTCTGCGGTAGCTGTTGTTTGTTCAACGGTAGCAGTTAATTCTTTAGCAGCTTCAGTTGTCTGATCAGTGGCGGCATTTGATTGGTTAGCGATCTCAGTCACAGGTTCAGACGCTGCAGTTGTACTGCTTTGTTCAGTGGCTTCAACGGGTGCTACTTGCTCAAGTGGGGCAACATCTGCTGCAGCAGATTTGGATGCGATATCAATTGAGTTCTCAGCTGCTACGGCTGGAGCTGATGCAGGTTCAGAAGACGCTGGCTGAGCGTCTGCAGCAGATTGAGCTGCTTCTGGTATAGGCTCGACAGGCTTTACCGGCTCAGGTTGGACGGCAGGAACTGGTGCGGAAGCAGTCTCTGCACTGTCAATAGATTTCAATGCTCGTCCACTTTTCTCGGCGGAGCTAGAAGAAATCTGCTGTACTGTAGGAGCCCTGGGTAAGTGGTCCCCAAATGCCTGGAAGCCATTTTCATCGGCGATGTATCTGGTAAAAGAAAACAAGAATTTGTGTTACGTACGTACGGAAAAAAGTAATACTTTTAAGATGACTAACATGAATTGTCAGCACACGCGTTTGTTTCCGAATCATTGACTTATTATAATTAGACCAAGAGCCCAGAGCGATGTGACATAACTTACTTTTGCATGGATGAAACCTTAATTTCTCAGTAGCGTCCAAGTTCTTTGAATACCCTGCGTGCTTTTGGAAGCTCACCTGGTGACACCTGGGCAGGTACCAGGTAAGAAGGGCAGGTAAAAATAAGAGCTACTTCAGTTATTTTCACATGGCTGATTTTTACATATGTTTTGTAGAATATTATTCTTAAATAGTATCCGTAAGTATATATAAGCGTCAGACACTTTTCATGGGCCAAAACTTTTGTCAGACGCTTTAAAGTTCGTGGTGAGTGAAGCTTTAAAGCGTTTGACAAAAGTTTTGTCAGACACTTATGATCAGAGACATTGTAAACAAGTAAGTATTAAGTAATGTGTAAACAGATCGATGTATTCTTTGGGAGAGTGGAATGAATTATAATGAATGAATTGTAAATGCAGTAGATACCTAAAAACGATTTTTACTGTTTTAATCTGTTTATTATTGTCTATATTTGTCTGTCTGTTAGCTGGCCGCTTTGGATGTTATTATCATTATTTCAATTAGTCCACAAAAATACCTAAAAAAAAAGACAAAGTTAAGCAACAGCGGGCGAGGTCGGTAGTTGTATGGGCGACCGCTAGAAGAACAATTTCTTGGGCGCTTCCGTACTTCGGAGGGCACGTAATGCCATCGGTCCCAGTTGTTCACATTTGGTAGAAATCGTTAAGCCATGTCAGATGTTTTCGGGAGGCTTAAAAATTTCCGACACTTAGGTTGGCTACTAACCTCTCCTGGCACTGGAGCACTGCACTCCTCGCACTGGAGCACTGCTCTAGGCCTCCTCAGATATGAAGAGTGACCCCTACTTAGTGGTGGGCCATCAATGTGTTGAACAGCCACAACAAAAATAGGCAATTAAAAAATATATATTCCATTTTTTTCGAATATACTATATATATAATTATATACATAGCTTTAACTAAGCGAAGCGCGGAAATTGCTTGTTTTAAATATAACATTCGTCGCAACACTTACCGTACAGTGATAAGTGTTCCATCAGGAGCCGTATAGGAGTAGGAACCTTGCTGCACGTGGATTTCGTCACTCTCGTCACTGCCACCACCTTCAGCACTAACATCACTGTTCCCTCGAACTTTGGGTATTATTTTGTCATATGATGTTTCTTCGCGCTTAATACCATTACCAGTTTCATAGCTGAAAATTATGATGTTCAGAATAATCGCCGTTAATTTATGACCACTGCCTCTCCAGCATTGCGACCAAACGTTAAACTTAGAACTAATAAATTAGAGGAGGAGATTTTTTTGGTCGTATGGAGGCGTCAGTATATAAACACAGATGTCATAAGTAGCGACAGAAGCCGACCTGATTGATGGTAAGGCTTCGCGTATCATAACCTTTACGTAAAATCTACCTGATTAGCTACCACTCTCTTTCTTGAATCAAACAACTTTGTCATGATCCTGTGGACTTCAGAGCCAGTACTTACTTTATAAATGCTATCACACTTATATCCCCGCTCTAAGATTCCTTGTGTCGTGAGCGGCATGGACAACACAAATAAAATAACACCTCAGTAACACCCATGACCCGAGAACAAATATTTATCTGTCACATAAATATCTACCCCGGCCGGAAATCGAAGCTGCGAGCCCTCACTTCGCGGGCACTAACTAGGCTTCGGGATCGTCAGGTTTTTTCTTTTTCCTTTCTTTTTTATCAACACAGGATGGATTTGGTGTTACCATATCCATGGACAACGGTGAGCACTTACCATCTGGTAATTCCGCTATTTACATAAAAAGAGGGGTAGAAACATTCCTGCTACTATGCATGACTACGAATAATATGGTTTGGAATCAGACGCCCTAAGAATCTAATTTACTGGGTGTAAAATGACATGCTACTGATATGTAAGTCATTTATTAGAGCCACATAAACAGTGGGTAATTGGTATTCAGCTGCCCCTACAGAATAAGAGTACATTTAAAAATGTCGCTGTCTGAACGAAAAGCTTTACCTTTAACGATTTTTATATCACGGTAGTTTTACTTTTCTATGTTTCCTAGTTCATTTACTTAGACTAAATTTTCATTGATTTATTAAAGTTTTAAAAGGAGACCGCCAGAATCCCATACATCCTTGGGCCAAGTACACGTATGAAACGTTACATCAATGATTGTTATGTTATTAAATAGACAAAAATATAACATTTTATTATTTCAAACAATTTTTCAAAATTTCTATGGGGTTAATGAGAAAAATCAAAATTATTGACATAGGTTATTATAGTACCTACTTTACCACAGAGCACTGTGTGGTAAGGTATATGATCCAAAAATACGTTTGGATAATATAAATTATCTATGTAGGGTATGCTATTTTACTGCATTATTTTTTATTTTGAAATAAGAAATTGTTTTTTATTTTATAAATATCAAGACTTTGTCATTATTTTATAACAATTCCGTATCGGGCATCAGAGGACTGCTACAGACTGCTACTGCTGCTGCAGAGGACTACTGTCAGCTTGACGTTTCACAACAGATTTTAACTTAACAGACCTCGCGATCTTCACGAACCATAGATAACGAATACCATCGATTCACGCGCATCACAGACTAATCTGTACCATCGATTTACCATCTCCGACAAATAGATGTTATTTAATAACTTCTCGTTTGTTTTATTATTTTTGTACATGCCTACAATTACATTTTTTCCATGAAATATTTCGATTGTGCATTGAATGACCGTTTTACAAAAACTTACTTGAAATTGTCCATTAAAGTAAAGTAACTCTATAATCACATTCCCATAGAAACTTAACGATCTTTTACGAAATATTTAATCAGAAAAAAATCTAGTTTTTTTTGGTGGTAATATTGTTTCTGTAACGAACCAAAAATATTTGGCCCAATTTTGGCGATCTCCTTTGCCGTCTGTGAAATAATTTTCAAGTGAAAATCATAATAGGTTTCTAAAACCCATGAATACTAAAATGCATAACAATTATTACAGAATGTATTAAAAACTTTAATTAATTAATTTTTACCTACCTGAATTTGTAAGTTCCGTTGGGTTCCAATTCTTCAGACTGGGATACTATCGGAATTACTGTGGGCTGCTGCTTTTCTAACGGAACCACGTCGGTCGGCGCTGATAGAACTGCCGACGCGGCCCAACAAAATACTGCAACTTGATAGAACATGGTTCTCAAAGCACTCAGTCCCGAAAATCACTGATGAATGATACTAAGGACTTCTTCACCACTTATATGTAAGACTCATCTATTTACACTATCCTTCCCCCGCCCCGCGGTTGAGCCTTAACGTACGCTAAATACTTCAACCTTAGCAGTTGACTGATGTGTTCCTCGGAATATAAAATTGCACAATAGGCGAGGTGTCAATAATGTGAGACGAAGGGTGACGATTACTCGCGATCACAGTTTAATCACAGTTCCAACAATTTTTTTGTGTCGTTTGTATCAAACTGTTTCAGAAGTCCAGTAGATACTAGGTGGACATCAGTCGTGGCTATAAACTCTTGCACCCGTTTAAAAAAGATGAAAGATTTACTTGAAGACCAAAGAAGATCAAGAGGCCTGAAAATCTGTCTTACAGGCTATCCTAGTACGAAGCCTCTCACAAAACTTACGATTACTTTACTCTCCATGTAAGTTTTATAACATTATATTTGAATAGCGAATAAAGTGCTTTTGATATTATTATCAAACACCTTAAACTGTAAAAGCAAAAACTCTGTTTATAGATTTTCTATTTTATTTGATACGCTACGAAGTTGCGAAGCATTAAGGATTGGTCAAGAAGATATTAATAGGGCGGGCGGAGAGAACGACGTTGTCATACAATTGTTTATGAAATTGTGTATTGTTCGTTTGTTTCATTTTTATCTTTGCGGATTTGTGTTTGCTTAAGAAGCTGTTGTAAACATAATTATATTATGTTTAATATAATTACTTATATTAGGTACTTGTGGACGGTTACGTTGTAAGTACATAAGTATAGTATAGATAACATAATTAAACAATAAAACATATTTTCTCTTTCAGGACCTTTCAACTCCTTTACTCTCGACCAACATAAGAAAGAGGTGGCTTCAACCTATTAATGGCCTACTACTGAGCACGCGTCTCTCCTCATACCTGAGGAGGCCTAGAGCATACTCACGCACGCTGCTCCTGTGCGGATTGGTGGAGGATAATTGGTAATGCATTTGTACGCGATATTTTTCAGTCTAATATGATTATGGAAAAGACGTAAACGTAACACGATAACAGACCCGATATTTTTTTTCAAAATGTAAGAAACTAACTGCTGCCGGATACTTTTGTACAAATTTATTAACTAATATTATATTATATTTCATTACAAGATGTTACTCGTATTTATTCTTGATTGATAATGCCAAGTACTTTAAAATTTTCGAAGATGTTGTAAAATAAGTAGGTATAGGTAGATACTCGACAATGAAACGAAATAATTATAACGACAGGTAATCTTTGTTTATTTATTTTAATCAAAATCTGATTAATTTAATATAATAAATATATGCGATCGATATCATTACTTATTTGGTCACAACACTACTACAGAACTTCATCGAGAAAATAAAGAAATGGAAATATTATAGTCGTCCGAATAAAAAAAAAATATTAATACGATTATCGGATTAATAAATATTTCGATAGGATGTTTATATAAAATCATGCGACAATCGTATGAATGAAGAATAACAATTAGTCGTACGATAATTTAAAAATATAAAAAATTAAGTCACATACAGCTGCGTGGGGTCGGTTACGTCTACACAAACACAAGTAAGCGGGGTCCCATTTTTTCGAGTAAAAATATCTACATAGCCTAACCTAACCCGACTGCCCTTCTAAAGTTGTGGGTCTTTTTTATTGGCGGGGACTTCGCTTTATATACTTACATAACTTTTTACTTATATTGATGTACAAACAAAAATACAGTAATGTTTATTTTGATTTGGGCCGATTTTAATTAATTACACTATGTTGCATTCGTGTAAATTTTGATAAAACAAGCATACTTACCACCACATTCACATTCAAATAAGAATCTAGCTCAGTTTAAAATTTAAAGAATGTGTAAAATATTTGTTAGCCTATTAATTACTACTGATTACTCAGTTAACGTTATTTAACTAACAAAATTATAAGCTCAACCTCAATACAAAGCACATGTTTATTAAACATGGAATGCAGAAAAAATACTTCCCTATTTTTATCCAAATATAATAAATGATCATTGACATAATGGATTTAGTAATACACACTGCATTATGTATACAAAAAATTTGTTTAGTTCTTGTCTGACTGGTAATTCGATTGCCTATGAATACAAAATGAATTTAACATAAGTCGGCTTACTGACTCATCTTCTCTTAAGATTCACGCGCGTCAGTCGTACGTTGTAATGTTTAGTAAAACAAATATTTATTATTGACTCGATATGTTAATTTCAAGTTTCCTTTCATGTGGTTTGCTGTTAGTACAAGGTGCAATATGTAGTGAATTACACGGCGATCCACCACGTGATAATGAAGAACTATCTAAACAGCTTATAACGGACACAAACCCCGATACTTACGGGTACAATCATCCACCCATACCTGAAGCAAATGAGCAAGCACGGTCACGGAAAGGAAAATCAATAAATATAGATGAACAAACAACTAGAAGAACACATTCAAGAGGTATCAGGCGAAGAGGGAAACCAACAGCTAGTACGCCGAGTTTAGAAATCCCTGTTCAAGTTATATATGAAACTGCACCAACTACAACTCGTTCAACAAGTAAATCTACAATTTCCACCTCAGATAGAACTAAAAGAGTTTCCGTCCGACGAAGGAAGCTTCAGTCTAATACAAACAAAAAAAATGATATCGGAAAAACAACGGCTGCACCAAGTCATATCGCCATACCAAACTCCGAGGGAAATGTGCCAATATTTACCGAAAAAGGTAAAATTTTTGTTTCAACTACAGAGCTTGCAAAACGATCGAGAGGAAGACATTCTAATACAAATAAGAAAATAGATATTAGGCAAACAAAACCCACAACGAGCAATATCACCATAGCAAACGTCACGGGTAATGTGACAACATTGACTGAAAAAGATAAAGGTGATGTTTCAGCTACAGAATTTCCGAAGAGATCGAGGGATAGTTATTTCAAGAAGCGTACTGAAGATCCCGCACCAAAGGTGAAAATTTTGGAAGAAACGAATTTTGTATTTTCACACAGTGGCAATTTCCATTACAGGTACAAATATTTATTTATTCGTAGTAGCTCAAGTATGGCTATTTAAAAACTATTTATCAGAGGTTAAATCTTTAAAATCAAACAAATAATAAAAAAAAACTATTTGTATTTTTTCACAATGCAATGAACTATCAACTTAAGTTAACTAAAGTTGTAATACATATTGCTTTACAGTTTTTTAGGCGGCGATGGAACCAAAGTCTCCAGTGAAGGATCAATGAAATCTTATGAAAATAATAAAACAGGTGAATCTGTGTCCGGGAGTGTATTTTACAAAGTAAGTTATGTAATTAAGTGAGATCTCACGCAATACAAATTTCAGTGCGCTAAATCATCCAAAATCCAACAGATGTTCCTTTTAAATTCGTTACTCTTTTTGTAAAAGATCTTGTAAACCACATGAAAAGTTACTAAAATAAGGTATCAATATTTTGTAACACGCGTTGACCTTGACCTTGATTCCTCATAAAAATAAAACCGCTCTGACCAGTCATTCTGTTTTCGAAGTCCATAGTAGTGTTTAATTGAAAGCATCTATGTATGTATAAATGCTAAAAACAACACCTATTAGGTATGATAATAATATTAAAGAAATATAAGCATAATGCTAGCTAAGTTTCTAAGTTCAAAGGATTTTAGAAACATTTTGCGACTGTTATTATCAGAATTAAAACGAAAATCTCTTACAGTCCCTTGAATTATGACCCCCTTTAGTTAATACATTTCAATTTTCTAACAGCTGTTTTGTTTTAGGGCAATGATGGCAATGATTACAGTCTGTCATATACCGCTGATGAGAATGGCTACAGGCCCATAGGCGCACACCTGCCCACGCCGCCACCTATTCCACCCGCAATCGCACGTGCGCTCAAATACATCGCCGATAAGAGTACACCGTCACCTATCGCTGAAGATGAATAAGTAATGTATCATATATTGATCAAGACATTCTTCTCGAATCCCACATATAAACGAAACAATTTATACAATAGAGCACACAATAATGAAAAATTTTTATAAGTTTATACGTCCGCCAATAAGAGAATTTGTTATCCAATGGACGAATGGTGTAGATATCCAAAAATTTAATCAAAAGGAACTAAAAGTATGCAACTGTTTCGTTGGTCTGCAAGGACTTTTGTAGGCAATAGAAAAACCAGACAATTAGTAACTTTTGGGTAATTTACAATTTCAGAATGTCAATTAAAGATTTTTCTTAACATTTTTGCTGAAGATAATGATGAATAATGTGAGATGGGGTACCATGAAATCCAAACAATAGAAATAAATTAATATCGAGGCCTTAGGATCCAGTTATGATGAGGTTTTTATTGGTTCCTTAAAAGGTAAATTACAACTTTGCTCCGAGGCGTTAAAAAAGTCAACAACTAATGACTTTTATAACGGCAAAAAAGTCATTAACTAATGATTTTTATGCCATACATAAGACAGTTTTTTTTTGTTCAATATAGTACTAAATAACGAACTTTTTAAAACACAGGTCATTTTGATAAATTTGGCTAAGCATTGAATTTATATAATATAATATATTTTAAACAATTTTATTTTCTCTTTTTTCAGTTTTTTAAGTGCCGCTAGACTTGTTAAAATAAATCCACTTTCAGTACCTAATTATGTAAGGTGAATGTAATCTGAAACAGGTATTTTTTTGGTTATATAAAAAGTTCAAAATTTGTTGCCTTGTAATTTTTTCCAACAACAAATGAAAAAAATATAGGTCATAGGTATCTACAATTTGCATAATTATATTGTTTTCGAACACCAATTTAAATTCTAACCTCACTTCGATTACATCGATCAAATTATGAAACAGAAGTCGTTAGAGGAATGAAGAAATAGTTTTGAAGATCTTAATTGTTAAAGTTTCATAAATTCGTTTTATACCAAGGTTTTACAAATTAATCGTAATTTAGTAGTTATAGTAGTAGTATTAGTAATTTAGTAAACTTCGCAATAGACAGCACAATTTTTGAACACTTATTTTTTCAAATGTTCTTTTTATGTTTTTTGTTTTAATATTTTTAGAGTTCATATTTTAGTATTTTCTATATAGTATTACATAATAAACATCAATCTTGTTTTGCTTAAGTACCAATTGACGCAGTTATCCTATTAATATTATAAATGTGAAAGTTTGTATGGATGTATGAATGTTTGTTACTCTTTCACGCAAAAACTACCGAATGGATTTTGCTGAAACTTTACAATAATATAGCTTACACATCAGAATAACACATAGGCTATAATTTATAAGGATATAGTGGAATTATCCAAAATATAACTAAATCTTTGCAAACCGAAATAATAAGTCAATGAAACCGAAGGAATAAGTTTCCCGAAGCGAAGCGAGGGCGGGTCGCTAGTTCATTAATAAAATCTATAACCCTTTGCCTCTTAAAGTTACTCCTCTAATCGGCATGGCAAAGATTTTGACACTAATTAGTTTTTTTTTAATCGGTGACTTTTATTTATTTTTTTTAATTCGCAAGGTTGCATCTTGAAAACTGTGATCAAGATTATTTTGTAACACAATTTACCCTTCATCTAAATTTTATTGTGTTACGACATTTTGATGCGGATGAATACATGGATTATCCTTGAATCTCTAGATTAATATTTTTATTACATTACTTAAAAATCATTTAGTAAAGCCTTTGTTAATGTTTGCCCATGTAAGTATGTTTAGATTTTGTTACCAAAATTATCTACTCAATTTTCGTAGCAAATTTGTCAATAATACTAAATACTTAAATATTGTCACCATCCTTTGTCGGTAAAGTGTGATATGTGCTTATACCTTCAGTCAATACAGCCGCCGACACCTTTGCATTATCTACACTTAATCCAAACAACGATAATCTATGTGCCTAATCAATTATTTCAACATTTTATAAAATTTGATTTCCTCTGTTGAAGTAGTTAAGATCCGTTTAGCTTAGCGGTGTTCTCATCAATGACCTTGAGACGCTCACTTTAACAAACAGGTCTTCGACGATGTCGGCGATATGAAGCGTAGGTACCGTCTGGACCACTTTTGCTGTAGGTACTGTCACGTTCATAATTATGAATAACAATTTCTTGGAAAATGATGAGAGTTTTGGCAAGTAAATTTGCCAGTTACTCAAAATTATGCATAAAAATAGTGATGTGTATGAAAATTTAGCAAGAGTTTCGAGAATTAACATGACACGAGCGCACAAATTCCTGACTCAATGGTTTTCTGAAATATCAGATGATCTCAGATAGGGAAATATAAGTATTTCAAAATCATTCTTTGAAATATTATCATCCTTTTGTTAGACCTTTGTATATTTACCTATTTACTCCTTCAGTAAGAGTAACTATATAATAATACATCAATAATGAGAAATGATCAATAATGAGAAATATTTGTAAACAGATTATAGGGAATTACCGTGTTTGAAAAACAACAACCTAAAATAATATTATTATTTAGTTAGCTACCGATAGTACATCAACAACAATAACACAAAAACAGGAACAAACACCAATGAGGTTGACTTCTATTATCTTATAATCTAAAAGAAAACAAAGTATTTGCGACCAAAGAGCTATATTTCTCATTTTAATAATGAAATGAAAAATAATGACATTTAGATACCCAAAACCTACCAAACTAAGTTCTATTAATAATGTTTTGGACTTAAAAAAAATCAAACCTTTGATGTACAAATGTTGTACATACAAGTACCTTTGAGAGATACAAGTACAAAATCAGTTTCTTTTAACAAACAGGTATTTGTAGGATCACGTAATTGTATATTGACTTTATTTATTTTATCGGTATTGTACGTCTTTTGTACTCTTTGTTTTCACGTTAAATTAAAGGCCATGTAGGAAATGACCTCAACTATTAACACCCGAATGAGACAAGATTTTTGTCAACTCTCATGCTAATCAATTGTCTTTGAATAACTACGTGCGTCATTCCTAAACGATTACTTGCCTTATTAATGGAAATAAAACGAAATTTCAATTTGCAATGCATCTTTGGCACTGTTTTTGCATTTATTTAATAAATAATAAATATCATTAATATTTCTGTCCATGCAAACATCGTCGTCTATCACAGATCAATCGTTGAGCATTCATTTTTTTTCATTTTTCAATGCTTTGAGTATAAAAAGTGTTAGTACCGTTTTGTAAACTAGCTAAAGTTATTTTTTTAGTGTAACGAATATGAGTATATACAAAAATGGTGTATATGATATAGGGAAGCGCGTTTTCAAAGCGGTACAAGCGTCAGGCGTAATGAGTGAAGTGCGAAGTCGTCGGTTGAATTTTGATGAGTTGATAAAGATCTAAGATCTGGATGGCGGTGGTGGTGGCAGTGTCGCGAGGTAGTCCAGAGCCTTTTGGATTGCTGGTGGTATTGGCGGAGGAGTTGGCAGATGGTCTCCCTGGAAATCAAAATATAATAAGTGAACGGTTCATTCAGTTCAGTGATCAAACTAGCGCAGGATTGAGAGTAGAATTATTTAAAAGGAAATGTTTAAATCCTTGAGAGTTCCAAACTTGTAACTGTTTTAGCGATCTAGTTTTTTGGCGACGCGCCCATTCCAACATGACTGGAATAGTAAATGGCCAATTTTCAGTGATGATTCAAATACTTTCGTAATTGATTTGTGCTTTATTTAAAAGCACAAACCATACGCAATTATATAGGTCTGAGTTGATTTAGTGAACTACTCGATTGAATTAATAAGTATTTCAATGGAAGTAAAATGCTAGTCTTCTTTTCTCAATAATATTAGTACCTAAATGTTTGTTCGTTGAATAGATATGTATTTTTCGGAATTTATAGTATAAAATTTGTGATACCCTAATCACTAATTTAAAGGAGACCGCCAGAATCCCATACATCCTTGGGCCAAGTACACGTATGAAACGTTACATCAATGATTGTTATGTTATTAAATAGACAAAAATATAACATTTTATTATTTCAAACAATTTTTCAAAATTTCTATGGGGTTAATGAGAAAAATCAAAATTATTGACATAGGTTATTATAGTACCTACTTTACCACAGAGCACTGTGTGGTAAGGTATATGATCCAAAAATACGTTTGGATAATAATATAAATTATCTATGTAGGGTATGCTATTTTACTGCATTATTTTTTATTTTGAAATAAGAAATTGTTTTTTATTTTATAAATATCAAGACTTTGTCATTATTTTATAACAATTCCGTATCGGGCATCAGAGGACTGCTACAGACTGCTACTGCTGCTGCAGAGGACTACTGTCAGCTTGACGTTTCACAACAGATTTTAACTTAACAGACCTCGCGATCTTCACGAACCATAGATAACGAATACCATCGATTCACGCGCATCACAGACTAATCTGTACCATCGATTTACCATCTCCGACAAATAGATGTTATTTAATAACTTCTCGTTTGTTTTATTATTTTTGTACATGCCTACAATTACATTTTTTCCATGAAATATTTCGATTGTGCATTGAATGACCGTTTTACAAAAACTTACTTGAAATTGTCCATTAAAGTAAAGTAACTCTATAATCACATTCCCATAGAAACTTAACGATCTTTTACGAAATATTTAATCAGAAAAAAATCTAGTTTTTTTTGGTGGTAATATTGTTTCTGTAACGAACCAAAAATATTTGGCCCAATTTTGGCGATCTCCTTTATATGTTATTCAAAACTGAATAATATCATCATTACGTTAATTCAGATTAAAAAATTGTGCATAAATTACTTGTTACGATCAAATAAAATATTCGAATTAATCTAATGTGTGAATTGTCATACAGTCATTATTCTGGTTTTAACATTTAAATTGTTCCTAATCTTTCTACCATCTTTACGCTGTTATCAACAAAAAGACATAGAACTTAATTGTGTATTAAATTTACACCGATAATTATCTTTATGGGCAATGAAGTTATTTGTCAAACGAAATTAATAATATAATTAGGCGCTTAGAATATGATAAAACTCAAAGATAAGTAGCAAAGGTTAGATACGTGTTGTATATTTTATAAAGTTACCTACAGTAAATGATGGGAATTTGTATGCATAATTAATGTCTTTTTACGTACAAATATATTATATTACGTTATATTACGTATAAACAGAATGACACAATGCTGGTGCCTACTATGCTGCTTTGCTCAGGCGCATTATTTTAAGTTTGTAGCCCATCAATATTGTGGCGACTATCTCCCAGGCGCTTGACAAGATTATTTGCATCTTTTTCTTAATCTTGGTTAGCTTATGTGAAATTAAAATACTTAGATTAATACTTATAAAAGTTGTAATTGACATATTTTTCATCTGAATTTAATTCTTATCAGCTACTGTGACAACTTAACAACGGCTGAAGTAAATAGGACACCTATTTGCTTACTGCCTTATAAATTAAAACAGTAGGTAATATGCAATTAAATAATAAGGTACTATTTTGTCTTTTTTCATCAAATAACATTAGTGATGCCTACGAATATACTCAATAATTATAATTAACTACATTTTAGATCTGTTATTATATAATAAGTAGCCTATGTGGTCCTGATTGGGACCTGAACTTGAAAATATTTATTTAATTATAAGTAAAAACTTGTAAACTGCATCGCAATGTATGAAATGTATTTATTTAGTCACTCTATATTGTAAACCTAAAAACTAGATAACAATGTGTGGACTTAATGCCTAATAGCTGTAGTTTGCAATATAGGTAATATTGCAAACTTCGGAAACAAATCTTTGCTATTTATTTTTAAAGTGAGGATTATAATCATCAACAATGAGCATTATATTATAATTATACACTAAATACATGTTATAGACATGAAATGCGTTATTTATAATAATATTTCATCGTAGGTAAACCGAATTGTGTCCCCTGAATCCTATTGTTGACTGGTAGAGAATGCCATTAGGCATTATGTCCGGCCATTGTAATTCCTAGCATTAGGGTTTTCAATAAAGAGTGAAATAAATAAATGGTGTTATACTTTCTAGTAGAAACAAACACACACATATATACATATGTGTGTAAATATATACAACGTATTCATAGATGTTACTTGCCTGAGGTTTGAAGCCATTTTCGTCGTCAGCTATGTAGTTGAGATTGATAACAGTGCCATCAGGCGCTGTGTAACTGAACGCTCCCTGGGCGACGATGACGTCATTGCTGTCAGGACCACTGGCCTTCTTCAACGTTCCTGTCTCGTCTGCCTTTATGCCGTTTTCAGTTTCATAACTGTAAGTATACATCGATCGAGAGTGAAAATTTGCTAGAAGAAGATAGGTAGGTTCTACTTGAGATGTAAATTGGAATACCATGAGCATAAAAAGATAGAGTTCTTGTATCTATGTATAATTTTTAATTTAATTAGCGACGTGTTATGGGAGTATTTTCAAGACAAAATAATTATATTTTTTCAACCCACAACATTTTATTGTTCTTACCTATATACGTAGGATCCATCGGGTTGTTGATCAAAATCCTGCTTGATGATCGCTATGACCTTGTCTCCTGGCCCCTGAGGAGCAGCCGTTACTAAAGCAACCACGGCGAATAGTATTAATACCCTCTGAAAACAAAAAAATACAGGCATGTAACAAAATACCCACGTGTGACTAACCGCTCTACGGTCGAAATTCAACTGTAATACATTTTATGAACGGGTTGACACTAATAAATGCTTTATTTCCTTTTATAAACGTATTCACAATAATTATTGCTATGTAAACATCTTTTCCTCCACAGAACGCCTACAACGATTGAAGAGCAAACAAAATTCTACACTATCAAACTATTTGCCAACCAACTGACATAGTCGTCAAACGACGAGTTGTGTTTGCCCGAGCATGAATAGGTAGCATGATTTGCATGAATTATAATAATTATTACTGATTACTATTAACACTGTTGACATTATTCGGTAGCACCGTTTAGTTTATTAGGTATCAATTATACCTACTTAAGAGATTAGTACATGTTCGACATCATTTAATATTCAATCATGATTTATATTAACAATATTTTAGACAAATTTATATTTTAAACATTACTTGTATATTCCTAACAATTATTACACAGTGCTCGCGTGTCACGAAGTTTACAATGATGAAGTATGTCGTTAAATTAGAGAGATCTATATGAATAAGTCCAAATTTCACTAGATTTCCTTTAGACATTGAATATTCGTCAAAGCGTGATAAACTTGAACGTACTAGATACAAATAAAACACAGATATTCTTTATTTATTTCAATAGGGTGGTTTCTAGCAGGTACCAGTACCAAGGAGGTAAAGTTGTGTTGTACAAAATCAACAACCTCCAACAGGGACTGCACGATTGCCTGGGCCGTTGTACACCAGGTAGCTGCCTACTTGTTAAACACTTTTTCTTTCGCCGTATTTAATTGAAACAGAAATAAGAAACATAAATAAGTTCATTAACCTACTTTACTTACTGCTTACTTCATAAAACCAAACAATGAGTAAGTCTGTAATAGCCGTGTGCTGGCAGTGTTTGCCGTGTGGTTGAACGTTGGACTGCCGTACCGGGGACCCGGTACATCGTGGAACATCGTGAGGAAATGTACACCCTGAGAGTTACCCATAATGTTCTCAAAGGTGTGTGAACTCCGCTAATCCGTATTTGGCCAGCGTGGTGGACTATGGCCTGTACCCCTCACGTTGCGAGAGGCGGCCCGTGCCCAGCAGTTGGACAGTTATGAGGTTGTGACGATGAATGAAAATGAAATTTACTACTCGTTTCTGCAAGACAAAATAATTAGACACCACAATGGAACCTTCGCTATACGATAGCTGAAAGTCACGTCCATATTTGCTTAAGCTTCAACAGTTATCAAAATCTTTTCATTTATGAATTAGCTGCTTATCGACGAACAGTTCCATAACCTCTTAGAGTAAGTACGTACTATACGTTACGAATTATATAAAAATTAATATTACGAAAGATATGGCACAAAGCGCCCTACGCTTTTGTTATAAAAGCGTGTTTTTTAGTTTATTTTAACTTTATTTTAGGTAAATAGAATAGATTTTATTTTGGTTGGATAATTCCTTGACCTTTATAATGCCTAACATTGAACGTTTTAGCAAACGTTTAAATTATAACATCACGTCGTTTTGAGGTGTAAATCAATGAACATAATGTATATGTTTTTTTCCAACAGGTTTCAATTATTCCTCTATATAATATTACTTTTGTAACATTATGATAGCATAATATTACGAAGGACGCGACCCTTCACGGCTCACTTAAGTTGTAGATAAGTACTACAACATTGCAACATTGTCTATACTCGTAGTATATCTATAAGTACTAATAATATAACTGTAATTTATATTTTTGTAAATTTTAATGAGGATTTGTTATCGATAGCAAAGCCAAACCTTTTTTTTAATCTTCGTTTATCTGCCTGTCAGTGTTACGAACGATACGAACATTACTCGGAAACCACTTTATAGATTTAGATGATACTTGGCATATTTGTAACTTATACCATGGGAATTATAATTTCAACCCCGGGATTGGATTTTTTCAGATTAATAGATATAAGTATGAACGGAGGTTATATGAAAAGGTACCTAAATATTGTTTTAACAGCGTTTGTGCAAGTACAATGGAAAATTAAAATTTAAAATTTGATTTAGTATAATGCCTGAAATAAATGCCTAACCGAAGCGAAGAAGGGTTACAAGTTATAAGTTTAGCATAAAAAAAATTGCAATGTTGGTCGTTTTCACAATATTTTGTTAAACTACGAGTAGTACAGCGTTGCTTTAATAAAATAATTATTTCTAAAAGTCTAATACTGTGGTAATCTAAAAATACGAAAAATAACATAATAAATAGAAACAGTAACAGAAAGTGCAACATATTAGAATGTGAGACCTAACTTTATACCTTACTCTAGGAAAATTGAATAAACACTATTCTATGTTCTTATAATTTTTTGTTTAACTCAAATGTTGCTATTAAAAAAAACTTAAGTTATACGAAAACGAAGATACTTTGATAATAATACACATATAGGTACATAAGTAACCATTATTGCAGAGATTCTTGAGCTAATACAAAATCATTACGGTAATTTTGTTTGCAATGAACTGAATGATAACTCATAAATAGGGTTGTCCTATTCCTATCATTTACGCATGCAGACGTCTGCATAATAAGTCGTCGTTTTGCAAGTGTATTGAGCGGTGGGAACGTGGCACAGAATTTGTGAGTCGCCTTCAGAGACAATGTCCTACGTGCAAAAACAAAAGATTTGCACTTAATTAAGCGCTCGCACGCCTCGAGCTAGGACAGAGACGGATTTCAAACTATCTACATACATCTATACTAAAAGTAATATTTTGTATATACATATATACCTATTTGTTTGAACGTAATAATCTCTGGAACTGCCATTGGAAAAAATATTTTTGTGTATGATAGTCACGTCACATTCATGACGAAGACTACAATTTTTAATTTGCCTGAAATAATGATATTACAGATGCGAAGCAAGAAGGGGTTGAAATATTTTAGTGAAACTGACTTGCGTGTTATTCACGCAATAGCAATACTGAGCGAAAGAACAGAAATAAAGTACCTACTGGCTCTCACTCCAGCCTGCTTCAAGCAAAAGGGTGGTAGCTAGCTGAGAAACTTCGCAGAAAAAAAAACACCAGCAATAATACCAATGAGGTATTCATTATAATCCGTATGCGAAGCCCTACCACGAAGGAGAAGGAGTGTTTTGAATCGCATTATTCCCTTATCTGGTGACATTGGATTGAAGTATTTTAGGCCGCCCCAATATAGTAAAAAATTAACGTCAAAAAATATTTTAAGTAATAGGGTAGGTATGTACTTAGAGTTCATTTGCAACCATGAGCATGTAAACCTAAACTTAATATAGAACCACAATAATTTAAAGCAGGCTTAAGTGGCATAATTATAATCTATTTCCAAAGAACCTTAGACATTCTTATCAATTCCAATATAACTCAATAAGTTAATTAGACGGTGACGTGGGAATAGATTGCATGCACGTCACTTTGCTTTGAAGAATAAAAACAATATTGCAAAAATATCAATTAATTTATTAGAGCTATCAATGTCCCAACCTATAGTAGGTTCATTGCTCATTTCGTCAGAGCTCGCAAACCTATCGATGCGGAGTAAAACACACTCGACTATTGAATATTAAATTGAAGAAACATGCCTAATGCCACCGCGGCTCCAACGATAAATATTCCTTCCGACGATCTTCGCTCATCACTAAGATAAACAGCGTGGTGTCTGGCAAAGGTTAGGTATTGTGGGTGCAATAAATGCACGAAAGATTGCATAACAACCTGCGACAAACGCTTAGGTTGCCCTATGCGCCATCTTCTTAAGATCGCCGTATATTGATACTAAATGTATTGTTGTTAGGTATTTAAGTGATAGTGGAAATATAATAAATTTCATTTTTTTATTATACTACATACTCTATAAATGAGTAAAAAAGTAATAATGAGCAATGGTAACATTTGTGTAAATAAAGCCAATATTCATATTGTTGTTAATTTGTATTTTGATTTTTAAATTCTTCCTTTTTTAATTTCATTAGCTGTAATTTGAATAATTTTAAATATCGAATATGGCATATAGGTGTGATTTTTTTTAATTCAACTATATTTTATTCATACTGAAAATATATAGTTCTGTTTGTTTTCAATGGTCTTGGATTTACAGTATGATGAGGTGTACTATCATAATATGATGAAATAAATTGTAACTGTTCAATATCTGTACTGTCAATGGACGATATTTGAGACAAATTTTATTACTAAGGGCATTGATTAATACAATATTTCTCAGGGCTATGATTTTTACAATATTCTTCTTCGCTAAACCGATTTAAATGCGCGTTTCAGTATTTTTTTATGTAAAGAGCCTACAAACGATCAGAACAGTCACCTGATAAATAAATAAGTGGTCACCGTAACCCCAAAGGAATCATCGATGGATTTCCAAGAAAGAAAGAAAGAAAATAAATACTGGCTTTGAAGTTCCTAGTCGGAACACGACAAGTCGTTTGGCTATTGATTCAACAGAGTGGATGGTAGCTAGCCAGCCGGACTTGGAAAATAACAATATCAGTAACTATGTATATTAGTGACATAATAATAACATTATTAATATATGCCTTACGCATGGTCTCCCAATAAGGAGCCGGTGTCTATTGCGTTTTATCCCTGATACCCTGATCTACCAGATTGGGATTGGGTTGAGTATTGTACTCCGCCCTTACACGGCGCAATATACCTACATTTTGTAGTGCCTAAGCCTAGGGTACGATTTTACGATTGTTCTATTTCAGATTTCTTCCATAAGTTCGAACACGCACATAACATCCAAAAAGGCATGGTTGCGTTTGAATTTTAATGGAGGTCTAATGCGGTTTTTTTTGTTGCACGTATTTAAATAATCAAGTCTTTTCCGTAACAGTCATTTTCCGTAACATCATGTTATTAAACCTTAAAAAGCTCAGATTTCCATGGAAATGTTAATATATAATTATACATATATTCATGAGCTTGTGCAGTGCTTCTGATATTTTTTTATATTTATGAGAATGCCGCAGCATTGATTAACCTTTACTTCGCAATTTAATCTGCTCGTAGGTGAATCTTACAAATGGATAATGTTTTTAAATAGTTTAGTTTTTTTATTGATAAAAACATTGAAATATGAACAGTGTAATATTAGTGTAGCAGTTTGTCTTAGAGTGGCGGTAAAAGCGATTTAAGGATATTTTTTGCCCTTAATAGTTTTCATATAGGTACCTATGATATTAATTTTCACATTACATTTATTTTTATGTTTTTATATCTGTTGTATGCGATATGAAGTTAATATATTTTATTAAATAATTATTATGATTGTATTATACAATACAATACCATTGTACGTAAATACTCTATAATGTTTATTGTTCTCCAATTTTAACAAAAATAGTGAAATATGTTTAAAATTCCATCATTTAAAATATAACAATGTAACTTTGCCGTTAAATCGTCTTTGTTTTATTGAAAACCCTAAAATTGCATTTTTAGATTTGTTTTCGCTACATTTTCCTACATGTTTAGCCTGCGTACCTAGTAAGGGTTATCCAAGTTTATAAAAAAGAACATCGCAGAGCAGGAATCTTGAACAGATTTATACCTAAATCAAAACTTCCGAGTGTCTATAAAGTATGAATTTATAACTCCATAAAACAGCATAAGTTTACCCGTGCAAGATGGATGAGACTGGAGATAAGGTTACAAGAGACTTATAATGACTTATAAACAAATTACAGACATAAATAATAATTATTAGGGTTTATAAGACAAGCCGTTAGGATTTAGAGGATGATTCTTTACGAAATATATTTGAAGTTCCTTACGCCATGAAACTAGAAAAACTAGTAGGTACTTACTGTTTATTTCTTATTATATTTTTTTTTTATTTTTCAATAATTTCGTGAAATAAATTCTAAAATGTTTATTTTAAATACTGAAAAACTGTTTAAAAATTATAAAAACATTTCAAATAAAATAAACAAATATTTTAAGTTTTTTTTAAGAAATAAATTCCTGTCATTACTTTACTGAATTAGGTATCACATTACTCTAATGCTAATAAAATAATAAATGAATAAGAATTAAAAAATAAATATATTTTTACAAGTACTACTTCCCCTTAAAATATTTGTTATTATATTTTTAATTTTGTTGCACGCCTAAGATAAATTAACCTTTAATTTAAAACCACTATGTCCAACATTCTCGAGGATGAAGTCGATTTCATCGCCACTTACCATCAGGTGAGATTGTTGTCAAGCATTAACTTATCTTATATAAAAAAAAATTGAAAACAAATTCAATAAATCCCAAAATATGTAAAAATATTCCTTTTAAGCCATAACAATTCTCCTATGTTATTATCTATATCTTAACCATTATATCGTAAGAGTAAAATTAAGAAAAATAAAATAAAATTTCCGTCCTCCCTATCTTCAAGGAAATAAAATAACAAACTTGTGTAAAACTTACCGTTTTCATGTTGGTAGTGATGTGTGAAGTTATAGTCCGCAAATAAAATAATATCCCATATGGGATGTGGTGGATGTCGACGGCGTGTGCCGATTGTACTTAGCCATCTAATCACATGTCCCTTTTATAGAGACGTTGGTTTGTCTAGCTATTGCATGCAGTAGGGGAGCCTGCAACGACTGCAAAGTACAGGGCCATACTTAGCGCGAATGTAACGAAAAATTGCAAACATAAACAATAACAATAATTGCAAATTATGTTATTTTGTCTACTTTTTTTATTACATACAATGACAAAAACAAAATGACATAAATGAAAGTCAATGTTTAAAATATTATATTATTTAAAAAATTTAGTTAGCTACCTACATACATCAATATGAACTTTTATTATGTCGATGTATCTTTTGAATGCAATTCATTGTTTATGTTTGTATAATAATGTAATCTTCCTGTAATTTACGATCCTCGTCCGCTATCCATCCTCTTTTAAGTCAAGTAAGTCAGAATTTAATAATTTGGACACGACATATTTCATATAACTATAAAATAATAAACATACTAATAATACTATCATACACCCCAAAAATACGATGCTGAATACTGTACGAAGACTATTCTGAATTAATTTGTGAAGCCCATTCACGTAGAAAAGTATTCACGTAGAAAAGTAATTCCAATTTAAAATGCTTCCATTACTACATACGAACGCGCACGATCAGCGCTGCATACTCGTTTGCTACCTTAATTCCATAAAAAAATATCAAATGAAATGTAAAAATTATCACAGTTCGGCCCTTTGTGCAACAATATATCGTTCATGGTTACAATAGAGTAACCATCAAGTAACTCGTAAAACTCCAGCCTACTAGATGTTATGTACGGTTTACGTCTAAACACTGTTTAGCGTTAATTTTTAACATACTTCATTGCTTTAAATGTTTTACGTAAATATTTAGCTGGATATAAATGAAGAAACACTCATTCGCTACTAAGTTTTAGATTGTAAAGTGCATGCTAAATGTAGGTACAGAATGACATGTCAAGTTTATTCATGAATTACAGTAGTTGTCCCGGCGAACTTCGTACCGCCCTATAATAATTAATAAATGTTGGCGTAACTTGTTACCTTAATCACTTGTTACGCTATCACGAAACAAAACAAAACAAAACACTGTCACGAAAGAAAAGGTAAAGACTGTCTATAATTAGACTCAATTGTGTTGCTATGGACAATCAAAATTTTTTTCTTTAACTATTCTAATGTTTTAATATTTATTATCCAAGAACACAAAGATCATAAAAATTGTTCCAGCCCTTCTTGAGTTATAAATAGTGCAACTAACACGACTTTCTTTTATATATTAATATATTTATTCTTTTATATAATGTTTATATATATAATACTTAAAGATTGAGTCGTTTGCTAATAAGTTGTGATTTTTTTAAGAAATAAGCCGTATTTTTTTTATAAAGTTACAAAATATTAATAAGTATTAACTTAACGTACCTATAATTCTATGGGAATTGTGCAATTTCAGGAGCAATCAGTTATAGACGTACGTACTTATATTGTAAATAATGTCTAGACGGTCTATTCAAAGCGGTTTTCAATTCATTTACTTCCGAGGTTGCAGTAATAATTGAGGCCAAAGGTAAGAACGCATGCTGAAAATGCGTAATGTCGAATATGTCATCTCATTAAAGCACTACGTCGAAACGCATACGAAAATACATCGGAAAACAAGTCTATTAAAACACGAAGTTGCATCTTCGTACAAACTGGAAGGATGTGCCAATCGAAGATTAAAATTTGCATCGCATAACGGGGTCAATTAATGTGGCATTGAAACCCCGTAGCCTAGTTAGTGACGGCCCTGGCTGCGAAGCGAAGGGCCCCGGGTTCGATTCCCGGCCGGGGCAAATATTTATGTGTCAGATAAATGTTTGTAAAGAAACAATAATGTTCCCACAAGCTTAAAAAGGTTAAAGCGTTTCTAATATCAATGAAAACAAAGGCTTTCAGAAGTTTCAGAGACAGACATCTTTTTTTAATCATTGTTACCCTAATAGTGGGAACCTATTTTTCTCTCAAATATCGTCCACATAGAGACTTGGATCGGTTACAGTTTTACTTTGTATACTTACTAAATACTTTTCTTAAAATGTTTGGTACGTCAACATGATAAAACAGCCCGTTAAAACTAATTTTCCAACAAAGCAACCTTTTAGCAAAGCAGTTTACATATTTTATGAAAATTTTACAGTTGATTGTAAGAGAAAAGTATTAGCTACGTGATCAGGTCTACCACGTCTGCTTTAGGGGCACATTAAATGGTTTCGTTCAGTGCTTAGCGAACTTCAACATAGCAGGGTACATCACAAGCAGGTGTTGGAACAATTTAAAAAAATACGTGACAGCTTATGAATATTTAATAACGAGGTGTGAAATATGTACCCACTGACATAAAAAAATATGGTCGATAAGTTCACTTAATCTGTATAGAAAAACTGCAGCAAATAAAAGGTTTTTGGGTAAATGTATTTAAGTAACAACCCATATATGAGCAAACTAGAATACTGACCCCAATCCCATGCCAGCCACCAGGGTGTCGCCGGAGGCAACTGAAGTGGCCCCCTGCTTAGTGATATCCTTCGCGTAAGGATCATATTATCAATATTATTTTTAAGTATTTAATATCATCACTGGTATGATTAAATTTCTGTAAAGCCCGCCAGGCTAATTATCGCCAACTAATGTTCTAACACCGTCTCCTAAACGGACCAACTATCACAGTCCCCATTTGAGTCTTATTCTAAGTCGGTCACAGTTGACATGGGCGGCAATAGAAAGTGGTGCTGCATGCTCGTTTGCTGCCTTAATTCCATAAAAAAGGAAATAATTAGGAAAACAACTGCTTTATTCTTACAAAGTTCTCTTAATCATATTACAATCTAGATTCCTTAACCGATTTCCATAACATTATCATGAAACGGAAAATGTTTTGGAAATGTAATATGGAATTTAAATAGTATTTGCTTAGTAATATTACGTACCTGGGTGGTCGCAACAATGCCGATGGTGTGTGGGACGTGTTACACAAGTGAGGATAGCGGTCGCCGTAAGCCCTTTTCATCTGCTGAACTTTTGATAATGGCATGGCGGCACCGCGTAAAATTTGAACTCGTTAAATGCAATTGAATAATTATATAAAATAATTTCAGAGCTCCATTGTTTAGCAATAAAAGAAATGTAAATGTCTTTAATGTTTAATTTAAATACCATATTGTGCTCCCAAAGTGCTCCCAAAAGAAACAGCAAAAAACTGCCAAGGAGATTTTTTCACTGAGAATCACTTATGACTCTACATCGAACTCATATCGAAGTATTAAGTATATTTTTTTAATTATCTCTTTGGGGAAAAATTAAATTTAACTGAGAAATGAACTTAGCGCTTAAAGTTTGACCACGAAACACAAGCCCTTTACTTTTTTTAATACAAACGAGGTTTTTATTACTACCAATGTCATGTCAATGTCAATTCGCAAACCAAATAATATTGCTACAATTAAGCTCTATTTCGTGGTCACATAAGGTCAAACACATACATAACGCTCGACAGTGTCGCTTGCAACGCAAAACGAATTCGTTTTGATCGTTGCGGCTCGTGGTCGTCAGGTTAGTGTCTGTGCACACGTGCGACACCAACGCAACGACGACGATGCGACAAAACAGCGCCGATGCAACGTTGCGATAGGTATGATCGACGTTGTTGCTACGTCGCGCATATGAACCGCAAAATGTCGCCAGTGTGAATGAAAATTTTCATAAAAATTTGCAACGCCCGCCCCTGCCGGCCGACAATTTGTCGCGTCGCTGTCGACGTGAAGGAACACGAAGAATATCAGTAAATCGGTCTCAGTTTCGCCGTTCATTGTACACTAATTGTGCACGATTGATATCTGATTAGTTTAATAGGTCACCGGTCCAAATTTTAAACAATAAAACTATTAAAGTATTGTTTTCGAGCACAAAGGCAATTGTACTAAGCATCTATGCGAATTCCTCAGTGAGACACAGAGCGTGTGTGCGTGACCTGATGCTACCATCAGGTACAAATTCTGTCGGACAAATTAAAATAAGTGAACTGCTTATCACGATCCAACTTACCTACTAAAATCAGCGCCTGGAGGTATCATTTCATGAAATTCTAGATCTGTAGTTGATAGTGACCTTGTGTCCCGGGATAAAGTCCCGACAAAGACAGATATTTACGTCATAGGTAAGTCTTTGGTAATGGGTATGGGCCATGGGTATTTATGGTGCTTCATTTGATGTATGTACGTGACATCAATATATTCATATGCTGGAATGTTTTGTTTGTGGGAGCATACACACAAGTTACTAATACACTTGTCTAGCATGTTTTCAATTGATGCCCAACTTCATTTTTGTCCTTGCTACTTAAAAATAACTTTACGTGTTTTTCTTATCAAAATATATTCATATGCTGGAATGTTTTGTTTGTGGGAGCATACACACAAGTTACTAATACACTTTTCTAGCATGTTTTCAATTGATACGCAACTTCATTTTTGTCCTTGCCACTTAAAAATAACTTTACGTGTTTTTCTTATCAAAATACAGGATCATTTTTCACCTCAATAAAAGCATGTTTATACTTATATGAAAAGTTATATTGTCCCAAATTATAATTTCTAAAGGCTGGTCGACCTAGCGTAGCCGGTTCACACGCGTGATGATATCTCTTCGTGATGATTTATCAGCTGCTACAGTTTGTGATTTACTAATAGAACGTTAATTAAATATTTTTAATTACTTTTCTATACTTATACTATTGAATAGTTTTACAAAATATGTATTTCAAAAGCATTGTGCACTTCATTCACTATTTGTTACAAATAACTAAATTAAATCTCCTTTTTTTCGAGGGGGAAAAAGTCTAGTTATAATTCTTGTTTTTAAGTCTTGTTATAATTCTTGTAAAAGTCTTGTTATAATTCATTCACAGATGTGGTGCTACCTTGAGGACTGAGAATGTCGCCTCTTAAAAGTGTAGCCGGCTCCACACCCTTCTATCCGGAACACAATTGCTTTAAAAGCAATTATTACACGGTAGAGATGGTACTTACTTAATACCGTGGCGTGGTTGGCGGTAGTACTACCCCAGATTAACTATGATCTGTCTGTTATTATGAGAGAGAACCGTCCCGCAATGGGAGACTATTATGGTTTCTAATGATGATGATGATTATGCGACAAATTATTTAATTCGATTTCCAACAACAGTTGTTTACTTATATCCTTTGTGAAGGTTATTGTTAGTAATTGTGCTTCTAGGTTTAGTATTGAGCAAAATGATCGGTAGATCACTAACATTTTGCTACATTGTAACGTTCCATATGTTAAATGGATCAATGTATTATGCAACCTGACTCTAGAAGATCTTTTTTATTATTATTGAAGTACAAATGACACATGCCGGAGATGTCGTGAGAGCGATAAATAGATATACAGGATGCTGCGTAATTAAAATGTCTGGGTGACAATTGTTAACAACAACTTTTTATTCATTGTCTTAGTGATGCATCCATACTTGGTGCTTCCTTATCTAATATACAATTATGTATAACTCAATTGGCTGTGACCCGCTTTTCGTTCACATGGAAGTTGTTCCCGTGTAGATGCCCATTCCTTAGGATTTTTGGAATAAAAGTAGCCTAAAATTATGTTGCTCTATAACCTTCTCCATGTTCCAATCAAAGTCCCTTTAAAAACGGTCAGAGCCCAGACAAACATAAAGACAGACAAAATTTTCAAAAAGTTTTTTTTTAATATCGTGTAAATGACTATAAAGACTTAAGAAAAGAGTTATTTTGAAATCACAGACAGACACTACTTCAATTTAATTTTTAAGTATAGATTACAATCAGCAGTAATCATGTCATTTTCAATAAATGTAATAAAGTTACCTTTATATTTTTTTCGTAAATTAATTAATGATGGTGTACCAAAATATGCAGTCCTTAAATTCAAGCCAATCCCTATCTCCCGATCCTCACAAGGCTTTGCTAATCACTACATAGTATAAAACAAAGTCGCTTTACTGTCCCTATATCCCTTCGTGTTCTTAGATCTTTAAAACTACGCAACGGATTTTGATGGGGTTTTTTTAATAGACAGAATGATTCAAGAGGAAGGTTTATATGTATGATATATTAAAGTTTTGTGTGAATTGGTTGAAACATGACGATAACTGTTGAGAAAGTCGGAAAAAATCAGGCCGTCCGGGAGCTTTTAACGAAAACGCTGTCTAATCCCTTTGAGATGTAACAAAACAATGTATATGTGGAATATACCTCTTTTATTGGTCTACAATAAAGTCAGCGATGGCATATGTCTATCTTTAAGGATAGCTAGGACTATACCCATTCTAAGTTTTCAAAAAATTGGTCACATACAATGCAGTAATTGGAAACCTACTTAGAAGGATACAATATTAATTTTTATCGACTTAAATATGTTAGTCACCTTAAGCATTTCAGGCACATTATGATTAGCCTGTACACCATATAATTTAAATGAATATCTTAGGAGTTTACGCTCTGTTACTCTTGTTACTGTCTTTAAGTGATTGCTGGATTCTGGATTACGTTAGAGTAGTGCATGGTAGATGGGATTCTCTTTCTGGAGTTAACCAAAGTATGTTTTTAACATGTTTCGGTTTCAGTGTCAGCAAGCCAGAAGGTAAAAGCGGACGTGACGCTTTCTTACGGCTGTCAATAGTGTTATTGCACTTTGGTGCTATAACTATATATCATTGGATATAATCCATTTATATCATCATTTATTTATATATCAATGCTGACAATGTTTCTTATATTATTTCTCGGCTAACAACTTTTGATATGAACTTTCGATTTACTGATATTCATGGGCAACGTCAACACTCTACAATCAGGTTTTTAATTTGACGGGTATTTAAATTAAAAATCAGTTACCATTATTTGTAAGATTTGCATACTAACTAAACTTATACTTCTCAAACAAACAAATTGAATTGTCACAATAACATCAGTCTTGAAGCTTCTTGCTCTGTACGCTTTGTATAATTGTATAGTGTCTGAATCATGTTTATGTCCAATTTATGGTTATATTAATGGATCTACAATCAATATGAATGATGATCGAGTAGACGTCAAGTTTATTTGAATCTGTTGACCCGGGTTTATTGACCGCCATTTTAAACTCGTGTTAGCAGTTTACAATATTACTGAATTCCTTATTCTATCTCGTTAGACCAGATCTTTTTTAAATACAACAGATAAAATTTTTTAGCTTGTAGAGAATGCATGCACTCAAACTCGTCATTTGTATCTATATAATATAATTCATTCTGGCCAATAAAATTTAAATAAATAAAACAATTAAGCAAAGAATGTTATGAAGAATAATATCTATCTATTTAATGACATTTAGCATCTAGCCAAAATTGCAATATTAATTAATTATAATGACATTTTTCACGAAATCAGTCGTTAAGTGGCAAGAAATCGCATAGATTACTGTATGATATTCATAGCCACGTCGAGTTTAAATGTGCGAACATCACGGCCTCCCGACACTTTGAATGTCAAATACTTCTGTAACTAAAACTTAAAAGTCATTATGCACCATATGTACGTAGATGTAACGATTATATATAACTATATAATGATTCCCTCTCGCAGCAAGTGATTATAAAGTTTTAAAACACGTCATTGGAAAAATCTTCTTCGTTGAGCGGTCATGGTCATCATGAGATGCCAGTACTTGGGGTTGATGTGATTTCCCTCATGACCATTCAACACTTCCCTCTATTTGTGGTTACTTTGGTGCTCATGCAAGGGACCTGCACCTACCATTCCATTTATAACAAGACGTTCAATGGAAGTATTTCTTGTCCGGGAGACGTGTCCGAGGAGTTTTAAAATGCGAGTGTATAGTAACGTTACAAGGAGTTGTTTGTTACCGAATTCTTGGAGTACAGCGACGTTACTTTAGAATTCAATCCATGGGATTCGAAGCATAGGTTCGTGTCCAGGACCAAAATGTCAATAGCTTCGATCTCTTTTTCTCGACATTCCTGTACAGGGTCTTGGTATGGGAGACCAAAACCCCTTGGCTATCTTTACTTGCCGCTAAGATCATGGATGACTGAAGACTGAAGATTAAGGGATAATGATTCGTACCAGTTACTGAGCATGGCTCTCTCCTCATAACTAAGAAGACCTAGAGCATACTCCACCACGCTGGTACAGTGCGCATTGGTGGAGGGGTTAATGGCTTACCCAAGTGTTAGAAATTTTTACGTAGCCCAAAACACGGAAGCGCTCAAGAATATTTTGCGACTAGCGGTGACCCATCCAACTACCGACCGCACCCGCTGTTGCTTAACTCAGTCGGTCACTTAGGATCGGCGCAAGTTGCGGGGTTATGAGCGCTTCAGCAACAGCAAAAATAATAAGTATTCCCAAAATATATTGCTTACAGCGATCAAGTTAATAAATAAAAAGTAAAATATTCTACTTATAGTTATTAAAGTTAAATTTTATTAATTAGTTGTTGTTTTGGCAAACATTATAAGATTATGTAGAACATACATCGACTGATTAGCAAATATTGACTCTTTTATAGGTGTACATAATGTAGACTTAAACTAAGTATCATTAAATAATTTCAAGGTAACAAGAAACTAGATATGGCACCAATAAGAGCCACGTAAAAACATTAATAAAATATTAGTATCTGCATAATATATGAATTGGAGAATGCAACAAATGTGCACGATCCTAGACATTGTCAACGTATACCTATTTTAAATGACACCTAAACTCTACTATAACAACAAAAATAAACCTAATAAACTATAGCTTACCTAATTTATATCCACACAATTGCATAAAAGACGCTAAGAACCAGTCCATTGCGGATGTATCATACATAAAGCATATTTATTATTGATAACTTTTCAAGGCACACGCACGATATTTAGCAAAATGCTGACATTTCGCCGCGTCTACCATCGGACGATTACTCAGAGCTATGTGGTCGTGTGGCATTAACGTTACCTACATTTGAACATTAGAGGACATACTTGTAGGCTCCGATGCACATGACTTTACGTCCTTTATCATTATTATGTTGTACGGTTTTCAATTTACCTAAGCGTAGGACGTGTAGATAAACAGGCGAGTAGCCGAGAACGAAAGAAAACCTGTGAACTGTGAACTTTAACATACAGTCGCTTGCCTAATGCAATGGTGTCGTCTCAGGGCGGGTATCGTGATTATTTGCTCATTTTCTAACTAAATATTCAAGTATCTTCTGCCTGACTAGTAACATTTTAGTTTAATAAAATACCAAAGTAATTTTAGACTTATTTTGCGTATCTTTATAAGTATTATCATTATCATAATAATGCAGTATCATTGGTTAATGCTGTACCTTTATTATAGACGAGATTCTTTACCCTGCGTTTCTAAGATTAACGATAAAATATATTGGCAAACAGGCAAAAATTCTGTAAAATGTTGTTGTGAGATCCATTGTGTTTTAAATTGGGGGTATTTCGATATTGTTAGCAGATTTTCTCCAATATCTTCCGTGTTCGATCAGTTACGGTTCTGTCGATGGAAGAAAATGTAATTGCTGTAAATAACAAAACTGAACTGAACTGCATTGAAAGGTTCGGTCCTAATGTCTCAATGAAATATAATATGCCTACAAGACCTATACGGTGATGGTCACGGTCGATAAAAAGTTCAGATGATCAAATTGTTGAAAGTTTTTCAAAAAAAGTTCTTTATGATACTATTCTACCTACAAAAAAAGGCTAGCAGAATTTGTGTCTGATTTTATTGTCTACAAAATTACTTACATCATTCTTTTGGGACGGATCTTATTATAACGAACATTATTATCTCATAAAATATTTAATTCAAACAGCATCTATGAGTTCATTAGTAATAAAACCAAAGAAATTTAATTTATGCTGCACAATCAGTATCATCTTTTTGTTAATAGTCTACAAACGAGCTGACCTCACCTGACCTCACCTGATGGTAAGTGGTCACCATCGCTCATTAACATAAGTACCTATTTACCAAAGGCATCTATGGAGGATTACTTAATATTTTGTTTTCGGTTTTATATTATCTTGCTTATCCATACATCACTTTTATGTTACGTACTCGTATTAGGAAGCGCTCATAGCCCGGCGCGAAGCGCTCATAGCCCGGCGGCTTGCGTCGATCTCAAGTGATCGACAAAGTTAAGCAACAGCGGGCGCGGTCGGTAGTTGGATGGGTGACCGCTAGTGGCTAAATATCTTGAGCGCTTCCGTGCTTCGGAGGGCACGTAAAGCCGTCGGTCCCGGTTGTTATCATTTGGTAGCAGTCGTTAAGCCATGTCGGATACCTTCGGGCGGCTTAAAATTTCCGACACTTGGGTTGGCCACTAACCCCTCCACCAACCCGCACTGGAGCAGCGTGGTGGAGTATGCTCTTGGCCTCCTCAGGTACGAGGAGAGACCCGTGCTCAGTAGTGGGCCATTAATGGGTTGTAGCCACTCGTATTATTAAAAAACCGATTTAGAAAGAAAAACTACAAAATGGTAACAATAAGCGAAAAATGACAAAAAAACAACCTAAATCTATATCTTTATTCGTATTAATATGTACTAGAGCATACTCCACCAATACAGCATTGGTGGAGGGATTAGTGGCCTACCCAAGTGTCGGAACAGTAACAATTACTTTTAAGATGTTGATTTTATTTTGATTTTAATATGGTTTATCGGCTCTGTTTGACTTACAGCAATCACATTTTCTTCCGTCGTGTACCCGTGGATAGTGAATGGTCAACAACAAATACAAATAAACATTAGTTCGTCTTCGTTGTAAACAAAAATGTATCGTTAATTCCTTTGATGCTACAGTTGTCCATAAATGGTAGTGACCACATACCATTAAATGGCCTGTCAACTCGTTTGTTGATATTCACACAAAAATAAAACAAGCTATAATTTATCGACTTTATTTCTTAAATTAACATTCAAAATTGATAGGAGCTCAAGTAGGTAATATGATTCTTACTGGCAATGTGACGGTGGCTTCTCATATTGCCTGAATTGCATATCATCGTGGACATCTCATGAGTGGCAAGGAAGAGTCCCGAGTCAACCAGCGGGACAGTTATTGGTTATAAAGAAGAAGATTATTTTAATATTTGAACCATTTTACACAATAGTTTCTTTTCATATTTCTTCTAACGGATTCTAAGCAGCAAACGATTATGCAGTGCCAGCTTTCCGCCCATGACAACTATGACTGAACAGAATAAGACTTAGATTAGGACTTTGATAATTAGCCAGTTAGAAGATGGTGCTATTAATAACTTTGCTTACTCAATTCTTTGATAGAAATAATAGGTAGATGTGTGTTAGTGATCGTTTGTTCTGTTAGTTTTTGTTAGTAATAGTCTAGTCAGTAATTGTTAGTGAGTCTCGGTTTATTCGGTCACATATATGTTGAGCCACAGACTGAAACGATGGGGAATTTAAATTGGCATCTCATTATTTTTCCCTGTTACATTCATTGATTTCTATTCCATTGGAAAACTATGGATTGCATTTTCATTCCTATGGAATTTGTCTATTAACCAAACCAGTGAAATCTTAAAAAAAAACTGTTAAATAATCATATTCTCGACTGAAATTTTTAGTCAACCCATTTGCAATATATTACTGACATATTTAATAAAATACTTTTCGTCCATTAACCAGCTTGGTGAAGGTCGTTTTATACTGGGATCTTAGACTATACAGCGAAGTTTATAATTCACAATCATAATATAACAATCTTCGTTGACCGATTCCAATTTCAAGCTATTGTTATATTTCCAGTCCCAATTCCAATTTCAAATAGTTATTAATGTAAACCGCTGATGAGACACTTTAAACTAGTCCGCATAAGCCGTGACTCAGAGGCAAAACACGATACATTATTCATTTTATGACCATATAAAAACCCGGATGCGTGTCCAACACCCTATTATTTGTAACATAAATTGAATTTTGTGTAGGTACCGACAAAGGTTAGAAGACACTTGCTAAAAAATACTAAATGTAAAAGAACTACTTAAAACGTGTTTTTACACAAAACACATCAACGAAAAAGGATGTAATTTGTCTTTCACAACCAAAAAAACTATTCAAGCGTCATTCAAACATGCCTTGGCGAGGTAACGAACTAGTGTCTCCACGCTTAACAGGCAGAAATAGACCAACTATAAGGTAGGTAATAAATAATTACAACTTTTATTTTATCAATTAGTTTAATTTCGTTAATTATGTTATGTTTTCTTATAATTAACCCTTAAAAGTTAATTAACTTAATCAAAGTCGTTACATATTTCAGGTTATAGTATAAGAATCACTAGTGATGGGAATATAAACTATTATCTTATTGTATTTTGGGATATAAACATTTGTTTAAAGTTTACCATTCTCATGTCATTATCTATCCTTGTACTGTTTTCATCTAGAAATAATCGACCAAACTAGCCACTCAATGGCAAATAGCAACCACCACCATGGCCAAATGCTGAAGTCAGTTAAAAATTTAGCAGACTCCATAACTTGAATTTAAAAGGTTATGTAAAAGAAAATCCTAAAGTGAGTAACAAGTATATGCTCGAATGCAATGGAAAATATATTAAGCCGTGTGCTTAGTTTAATCCTCTTGGTATTATTTAGCATTTCGCATGTAACAGAGAAAACGTAATCGTATCAAAAGGCGCTGCGGTACATTCGGAAATTTCAAGCTTACGTTTAAACCTTAATATAAATGGTCACGAACAGAGATGGGCGAGATGTCGTCTTGATTACAGATTCATCCTTTTATATCCCCAACTTATCTTTTTTTAAATTAGGTAAGTCAGTGCTTGACAACAATGTCACCTGATGGTAATATAAATATCAAGATAATAGGCGATCAAGTAAATAGGAGCGTTTTATTTAATGAAAATAGCCAAATAACGAGCAGTCGATCACCTAATGCTAAGTGTACAATAAAGGTAATAAATGTACCTAGTAATATTATTATTGGAGAGGAAAATGTTTTAAATACAACCATGACAGATTGTTTTCTTTCAATACAGGTACTCTACAAACGCTGCTCCAGTAGAGATTAATAAGAATTTAGTGGCCAATCCAAAGGCATTTAGATTGCACAGTATGCTAATTGTGCATCTAACTCTAATTTGATAAAAAATTGAAATTAGTCATCACTCATCCAACGCGCCTGAATACGCAGCTTAGTAAATTTTTTTTTGTAAGTACATGAAGGCTTATGCCTTCAGGAAATGAGCGTTTCATTAAAAACGCATAACAATATATTGTTCCATGTATAATGTATAATAATAATACATAAAGTTGTATAGGTATAGTTTAGGTGGTAGAGATGTGGCGTAGTATCGCAAATGTTAAGGCCGCGCGGACCGCATAGCATCACGATGGCAGCTACTCTCGATGAGAAGCGCATCTATCAAGTTACGCAATTATGTCTTTGTTTAGCCCACGGACTAATCTTATACTTATTGATTTGCTGATCCAATACCTATAGTCCCTTTTCATTAATGATCAAGATTATTATGAGAATTACTTTTCATTGTATTTATATTTGTATTTTAATTTGGTAACACTTAGGTTTACAAAATATATACCTAGCTATCAAAATGTTATAATTGTACGTATTTATCAATCGCCTTCATAGTGAATAATAATCTATTGTATGAAGTATGAAGCATACAAATGCCTAATTATTAAAACGATTTTGGACCGCATGCGTGTACCTTAAGTATATTTGAAAATTTTAATATATATTATATTATATGTAGGTTTTATACGGCTTGGCGTTACGTTTTACGAGCCAGTACATTCTTTCACTATTTCCTCTTTCTTTTTTCGTGGCCGTCGACGTATGAGTGATCCTTTGATGTTACTAGGATATACATATAATGCTGGCTTAAATAAAAACATATGTAGGTACGTTCATTTGTCTCTCACTTACAGTATAGATTTAAAAGAAGAGGAAGTAGAGCCCTACATGGATCATATATTGTAGACTAGGTTGGTAACATTATAGCACAGAGTAAAAACGCAGCCTAATAAATATAAATATTTATTAGGCTGTGAGACATACACATTACATAATAATATACATTCTATAATCACAGCCTAATAAATATAAATATTTATTAGGCTGTGATTATAGAATGTATAGTATGTTGTGTATTTATAAATACAACATACATACAATACATATAAATACATAAGTATTAAGCTTACAGAGATATTACACTACAGTTAAAATGCTATTCTTAAAGTTTCCAACACAGATATTAAATAAGTAGTGACTATTTCAAGATGATCAATTTTATTGTAAAGCTGCTTCACCTCGTCTGTCCTGAAGCTGCCTGATAAAATTCGATTACTTTATTTAACGAAAACAATATTAAATCGAGGTTAGATCACCACTTACTTAATTCGAATTTAATGCGTGACCTTTTGATGATAAATCAAATCTACACAATTTCTTCACTTTCAATATATCATAATTATATTATTATAATAGCCTTTGCAATATTCATCCATAATAAGTATAGAGTTCCATAACTATACATGATAAAACTGTAACTGATCGTTATCTGTTCGTGGAAAATGTTTGAAAAAACATAGTTCAGGGTATTCATTAAAGCGGTAGGTCCCTTAGCAATGATTTTCGTCAGTTTTTCCGTGGTTTGTTCACGCTTATTAAAAAAATAAATGCCACTAACAATTAGCTAAGGTTAATATTGTGTGATTTGGTTAAAAGGCAATTGAAAGACTCCTCCCCAATTTTTCTTAAGGCAGAGGTATCCCGAAGATAAACGAGGGCATTTACTAAGTAATTCGAAATATACAACATTTTAGAGTACAATTTCAAATTACTTAAATTGGCAAAGAAGACTTATCATCATCATCATCATCATCACAACCCATAACTGTCCCACTGCTGGGCACGGGTCTCCTCTCACAGTGTGAGGGGTATAGGCCATAGTCCACCACGCTGGCCAAGTGCGGATTGGTGGACTTCACACACCTTTGAGAACATTATGGAGAACTCTCAGGTGTGCAGGTTTCCTCACGATGTTTTCCTTCACCGAAGCAAGTGATAATTAAATATTAATACGCACATAATTTTTGAAAATTAGTGGTGCGTGCGGGGTTTGAACCCGGACCCTCCGGTTCGGCAGTCCAACGTTCAACCACACGGCTATCACTGCTCAAGTAGACTTATACTAGATTTTTATAGAACCAGATATATATAAATGATGTTAATTTATTAAGTATGGCATAAGAATGAGACAGCGCCTCTTGCCATAACAAAATAAAATATCAGTTACATGTGTTTATGTTCGATGGTTTATGTATATTGTTTTATTTGAATAAACGATTAAATGTATATATATATCTTATCTTTATTGTTACTTGTTTTGTATTGGGACTTTTGACACTTTATTTGTAATGGTAAACCCTAGTTCTCCACCAAAATTTGGCTTTCCGGGAATTATTGTTATTTGACCACTACTTTTATGTCTAAATTTACCGGGCTATTTATCGAATTAACATTAATCAATGGTAAGCTCGAAATTTGAATTACATCCGTAATAAAATTATAAATGCGAAAGTGTGTTTGTTTGTTTGTCATTCTTTATGTCAAAACGGAATAACGGATCGATGGAGATGTTAAAGGGCTAAAGAGTGACATATGCTACGTTTTTTCGTGGAAAAATATACAATATCCGTGTGCGTCCGTGTGTGTGTGTGTGTAAACAATACGGATTGCCTGACTAAAAACACAACATTACGGAGAACTCAAGCACGTTTCCTCACGAAGTTTTCATTCCCCGAAGTGCAAATAATTTTGAAATACGCATATCATTTTTGAAAATTACATATTATGCTGCAAGAGTCCAACGTCCATCCAAGAGTACAAAGTTTAAACCACATGCCTATTAGGAACTGCTTGGAACGTAGCAATTAGCGTTGCTAAACAAACAAAAACAGTTGTCTGCAAAGTCGGTTTACGGAAGATAGTTTTACGTGATAACGTCAGAAATAAACATTGATGAAAATACGCTGTCGCTTAATCAACATATTTTGTTATAAATAATAGTCTCCGTCGAGGTGGGCTAGAGTTATTGTAAAAGTTCTCAAAGAAGCTCGCGTGGCTCCGTTCCAGTAGCAGAACTATTCTAACTGCTTGCTCTAACGTCACGCTCTGACGTTAGCAGAACGGGAATTTTTTTCGAGCTGCCCTTCAGCGTGTAAGACGTTATCACGTCAACAATAAACAAAATAATGCTGTAACAGTGAATGCCGATTAAAAGAGATCACAGGTAGGTTAACATATTATAAAAGGAAACTAAAACCGATTAACCTATTAAGATAACTTCATTCTGTTTAATTCCATCGAATTGCCTTGTTTAAATAGAGATCAACCGTAAAAGTGTATTCATTTGTTTGAGTTTAGCACTATTTATAAGGTCGATGCGAAGATTAATCTCCCAAAACCTGTCGTATAAAATCTCTGTTAGATTACGTAATCAACTAATGTTGATGAGCACCGGCCAAGCGCGTGGGTTCAGATGCCTTACGCCTTGAACCAATGTGACACCTATAAAAACCAAGGGCAATATTACTTGGAGAATCTATGTAATATGTCTCTCATCGATTTATAGTTCCATTAGCAAACAGACTAGTCCAAGACAATTTAAATAATCTGTGAGATCGTATATTCATATTTAATATAGATCCGCATTTATTGAGTATGGTAATATCAGATATTAAATTGAAATGCTAGTCGAAATTGTGGGGATTATTCATGCCGTAGTCATCACCATTGTCCATTGCTACTGCTGTCACAATGCTGGGCTCAGATACCCTCGAACAAGGTAATAGTAACAAATCATTGTCCACTACGCTGGCAAACCTTTCATAACATTACGGAGAACTTTTATAAGTGCAAGTTTCCTCACGATGTTTCTATTGTATTTTTTGTTTTAAAATTTAAAGCTTGTTAACAAATGGGTTCAATGCTTCTTTTTTAACAGACAACATAACACGACGACGCCGAAGGCTCTATTTATAAAATTGCATGGGTATGGCTTGTATATGTACATATATGGCTGGAGAAGTCACGACCCCTTACCACTAGGTGGTCAGACTGCCGTGCCCGTAGGCTAGCTGTAGAAAAAGCGTGATTCAATTAGCAAAAACGTTGTTATATCATCTTATAGAGATAAAAACGGCAGGGTCATTAATCAAACTGTCTTTATAGGTACTATTAACGAACGTTCGTAGGTCATTCAACTAAAAAAACTTAACTTGGAAGAAATGTCAAGAATAAAATTTAAATTAATAGAGCATTTATGTATTACGAGCTCCTCTTTTTGTCGGCGACTTCGTCCGAATTAAATTATTATAGTTATGGTATTATAGCCAATTTGCCTATTGCTTTATTACACTTCGAAAATTACTAGCTGTTGCCCGTGACTTCGTTTTATGTCCATACAAACTTTAACCCCTATTTTAGCACTAAGGGATGATTTTTCATTAATTCTATTAAAAAACGTATTAATTCGGTTCAGAAGAACTTATAAGTTGCAAGCAAATCAGACATCGTTTTCTACCCCTTTATTTCCCCTACGCCACATCGAATAACACTACATTGAAATTCCTGACATCGAAGGGGATGAATTTTTAAACAATTCTTAGTGCTTAGCTGCACTATTTTAGTGGCACCTGCTCAAAGTATCATACTCCTAATTACAAGGTTCAAGGCTGGGCGAGGTGTGTCAGTCACTCACCGTTAGTGTTTTATAAAGTAGAAAAAGAAGCGATTATAGCTTCGAACGGTATATGTGATATAATACATATAATATGTATTATATTACGCTCATAGCCCGGCGGCTTGCTGATCGACAAAGTAAAGCAACAGCGGGCGCGCATCCATCGGTATTTGGATGGGTGACCGCTAGTGGCAAAAAAAAATCTTGAGCGCTTCCGTGCTTCGGAGGGCACGTAAAGCCGTCGGTCGCGGTTGTTACCATTTGGTAGCATTTGGATGCCTTCGGGCGACATAAAACGTCCGATTGCTCATTGTAACCTAGTTTTTTAGGTTTGCAATTAAAAGTGAATAAAAATACTCAAATAAACGGTGGTGAATAGTATTATGGTATGGTAAAGGGTTTTAGCCTTTAATGATTTATTAAAAAAAAACAAGTTATGTGTATTCCGCCTAGAAACGTTTCAACCCAGCACGTTTTATGTTGAGGAGGTATGTATGTACCTGTACGAATTGCTGCCCTCACTTCGCTTCAGGATTCCTACACAGTTGGTTACCTACGTTCCCACTTTCGAAAAAATGTTCAGACAAGATTCTTTAATTTATCCGTTTTTTATTTCTCAGAGGATTAAAATAAAACAAACCCTAATATTACCCCAAGCTTAGTACAATAAATTAATATAAGCTGTGTCGATTAATGGGTTTCTAAGTATTGTACTAACAGATATTATATTCTAAAACCCTTGTTATGGGTGATGGTATCAAAGGAGTAGCTAGAACTTCCCGTGCAGCTTTGAATTAATGTTAATTTATGTAAAACTGTGTGTATATTCACTAGCTTCTGCCCGCGACTTCGTTTGCTTGGACTTCTGAATTGGGTCCGGAGCAAAATGAAAAGTTTTTGAAGAATAAAGAAGTTACGAAGTAAATTTTTTATAGATCTATCTAATAAATTTATGCGCTACTAGAATGTTTGAATTGAGTGCCCAGCTTTGAATGTTTAACGAAATATTTATATATTTTATTAAGTTTTTTTCCATAATGAATTAAGGTCTTTTTTAGCACTGGCTTTCATAAGATCATGAGATGGTCACTGTCTCTGACAAACTTTAAAAATATGGGCTGGTATGCAATGTCAATGTCAATATAACCAATCCTATATACTTTAAACATTGACGTACTTTACTTTACTTACATAAACAAGGTTCCAATGTCCGTCGAAAAGTTGGAAATTGAGTCTGGAAACTCATCATCAAACTGCGATGGTCAATGATGGACAGGTTTTGGAATGATAATATAATAAGTTACATTTTTTACGGTCTTTTAGCAGTAAAGTATTTTGTCTCAAGACTAGTCAACACATCAGACCCTGAAATATCTAGTCAATCGGTAATGCCTTGGTTTTACAACATTTTAATGTTACCAAACTAAACGCCTTTAAATACGAGTACGGTTGTATTATTCCCGTCCGTTGAGGAGTGTCATATCAAGGACACAATATCGTCAGACAAGACAAGAAGGGATACTTTACATTGACATTATGTACTCGTATTGTGGTGTGTCAAAGGCGTGGTAGTGTGCACCGTGTAACTTAGATGAGTGTTCATTTATGAGTTAAGTGTTTTTCCAACGCATTATTTTATACAAATATATCTATAATATATATATATATATATAATTAGCTTTCTGCACTACTACTCTAAATAAACTTGGACTATACCAACATTCCTACTCCTCCGTCCGTCCCTGTAATTTTCATAACAATGGGTACAAAGTTTTTGTTTCAAGTATCAATAATTATGTCGGTACATAAAAAATGTGTCAGAACACAACGCAACATAATAGTTACATTTAAGGATATATATAGCTCATAAAAGGGCATATACTCTGACCTAGGGACATTTATAATGCCAAACGATACATCTTCAATAGAATGGGTCGTCCTTCGGTTTACCGGAACGGAAAACAGCTTGAGGCAATTAGTTGTAATTTACAATAACCGTTAATCAAAGATGAGCAGTCGATATATAATAAATACGGTACAATCCATAAATATTGGATCAGGTTTGATAACATCATTATTAAAAAAAAATTGAATCCTGTTGCTTGATTATTCAGCGGTTTGTGTTCTAAAATTGTGTGACATTATTATTTCTGTTGAATTAAAGCATGTTTTTACTTTATAACATTGTTTTTTTTAACAAATTAAACTAATTAATATTTTTACTACTTTACCAATACGTATCAGAGACAAATATAAGTAATGTAAATATGGCGTAAGATAATTATTAAACCAATACTACTAATGAGTATATATTTGTAAATTCTTTGACCTTTAAGTTTTCTTTAACTTATATAATTATTGTTTTAAATATTATTAAATATTCATAACTTCTTTAAATAAACAAGATCTACAGTCAACTGGAGCTACACTTTACCCAAATTCATCATCATCATCATCATCATCACAACGCATAACTGTCTATTTCCTGGGTTCGGGTCTCCTCTCACAATGTGAGGGGATACAAGCCAGAGTTCACCACGCTGGCCAAGTGCGGATTGGCAGACTTCACACACCTTTGAGAACATGATGGAGAACTCACAGGAGTGCAGGTTTCCTCACGATGTTTTCCTTCACCAAAGCAAGTGAAAATTAAATTCTATTACGCAATAATTTTTGAAAATTAGAGATGCGAGCAGGATTTGAACAAGGGCCACCAGGTTCGGGAGTCCAGCGTTCACAACACTCGGCAATCACTGCTTTTACCCTAATTACCTTTAATGAATATTGTAAATAAGTTTTCAGTAAAAAAAACAAAGAGTAATGACTATTTGTTTTATTTAGTTCTTAAACAATTCATGAACAAATGCACCAACATTTTCGTATCTAATATTATCACAATCGATATATTTTGTATCATACAGGCAGAATTACATTAATACTAAATCTTGAGATGTGAGATGCATCTAAGCGGTGAGATTCGCAATTCCAATGCGCGTCTTAGTTCTTCCCAATTACGCCGGTGTATTCCAAAGCACGTCGGATCTGTTCTGGTAGAGGTGGAGGGACGGGAATAGAGGCACTCTGGAAATAAAATAAAAATAATTTATACATCAAGAGCAAATCCTTGAATCTATGGTGAGAACATTTCTTATCACACATAAAATAAATTTCAGAGTTTAGCCGTGGCGACGATCCATGCAACTAGGCCGAAATATCGTACAAAATGGAGTGAGTACCCGTATATAAAGTGTACAATCCGCGATGAGTTAAATTTCAAATCATATAAAATAAAGTTGCTATCTCTGTAAAACTATATTGTGTTATAATTATTAAACTCTGCATCTCTAAATAATGCCATCAATAGTCACACACAATTAACACACAAACAAACAAGATCCTGAAACAAACATCTTTCCCGAGGATGTTTGCCCTGACAGGATGTTTCCCAACACTTCATTTACCAACTGCGCTTCAGCATCGTATCATTGTAAGCCTGTTTCTTCTAGTTTATATATTTTTTTATTGTTTATAGCAACCTTTACATTTTAATACACTGGGCCGAATTAATGCCTGGTGGCATTCTCTACCAGTCAACCCTGGGAGCTGGTGAGAAGATGTAGAAAACATGTAAACCTTACCTGGGGTTGGTATCCGTTCTCGTCGGCAACATAGGTGACGGAAATGGGTTGTCCTTCAGGGGACACCCAGGAGAATGAACCTTGAACGACATCGGGAATCACAGGTGGGTTGCCACCAAGGTTGCGGGGAGTACCTTGGGCCTGGGCAGAGATGCCGTTGGCGGTCTCGTAGCTGTTGTAAAAAACTGTTATTTAGCAACGAATTAAAGGGTAATAAAACAAATTAAACACAACAAGTAGGTTGTTAAACTTACTAGTAGTTGTAGCTGCCGTCGGGGCTGATGTCACTGTCGTACCTGAGGGTCTCAGCAGAGCGTGCGTCAGAAGTTACCTTGGCAACGGGGATAGGTACAGGGGCAACAACGGGGCTAACACGCACCGGGGCAATGGGGACGGGGACAACCGGGGGCGCCGGGGTGACTGACACCGACGCGGCAGCTCTGACGGGAGCAGGCCTAGGGAAGGGGGTTGAGGACACGAAAGGTTTGTAGGCGTTGTTTTTGTTGAATGGCTGATAGCGGTTCTGTCCTTGGTTGTACTGACCCTGGTTATATTGACTCTGGTATCTTCCAAAGTTATTGTTGGTGTTGAACCGATTGTACTGGGCATTGGCAACTGCCAATGCGCACGCTAAAACTGCCAACTGAAATCACAAAAAAAAAACAAAATTCAGACCTTATTTAAAAAAAGGTAATGTAATATTATTTTATATGTTAGTGATTTAAATTCCGCGTGTAAATTTTAAATTTACTTACAGCGAATCTCATTTTGATTTGGTAAGATTTGCCTAGCTTGGTTGAACTAGTTTGAATGCGAGTAAAAAATCCGCGCAGGCTTTTATATCAATGATAGAACCACCCACTTTGGCTCGAATTGCAATAACATTTAAATAATTTGTTGGAAGAGTAAAGAATTATATTACAACTAACATTTGATATATTTAAAGCACTTCATTATGTTTGATAAAGTAATAAAAATACAAACATAAGTTTTATACAGATCATACGTTTTATTCAAACATCTGATATTTTGTTTTAAATTACCCTGAACTTGGTCGAATTGGATCAAAGTCAGTGAATGATATTTACTCAAATTAATATTTAAATTATGTTTTCTTTCATAATATAGCAAATTGAATGTGTTAAATCCGTTTCTCAGTACTAGTATTTTAGAACTATTGAAAGAAAAAATTAAGGTACTATTATTATTTTATTTTGTTATGAGTATTTTTGTACGAAAATCGTAGATACGAACTACAGAAAAAAGATCTGAGCAGTATTGTAGCATTTTAAACCTTTCTAGTATCAGCCGTTAGAATGCCCGTGGTTGCGGGTTCAATTCCAATACATAACTTTATATTTTTTTAATGGTGTGCCTCCTTATTATTATCATCATTTTTGCAACACATAACTGTGCCACGGCTGGGCTCAGGCATAGGTCATATAGTCCACCACAGAGTCCAAGTAAAGATTGGCGACTTCACACACCCTTGAGAACATTATGGAGAACTCTGCAATACGCAGGTTTCCTCACGTTGTTTTCTTTCACCGAAGCAAGTGATAATTCATATCTAATTTGTTCATCAATTTTAAAATTTAGAGATGCGTGGAGCATCAAACAACATTTAAAGGACTTGGCTTTCACTGGTTATGATGTGCCTAAAAGTTAAATATTTATTTCTAGTTTCGCTAAAGGAAAACATTGTAAGACGAAACCGCAAATCAGAGAGTTCTCCATAATTTTCTCCAAGATGTGTGAAGCTGTCCACAGTTTGCTATTAGTGAACTGAACAACGTCATTTGAAGAAGGAACAAATAATTTTACTCCTTCCCTGTATCAAATGCGAACCTCGTCATCCATATCTGTAGGATGTTCACGACGAAAGGATAATTTTTTTTTGGAATTAAGATAGGAAACGAGTACGAAGTACCTATCTTCCTCGCCACCCATGGTAGCTGTGACCGAACCAAAACAAGATTCAAATTGGGTAACCATCCTTAGTACATTTAAGTACGTTCTCAGGCCGTTGGGATTATTCAATGGAGAAAGCGGGAGTAATTATTCTTCTTCTCAAAAATCGACGTCGAATGCCACAAAGCGCTTCAAAATCGGTTAATCCGTTTTAGTTATAGACATATATAAATGTAGTTGACGACAATTTATGAAAAAACTGTTTTTCCGACATAACTTCCAGATTTCGAGTCATATTCAAATTTCGGCGATGGCTCTGCAGACAAATGATTTTTTTATATTTTTCTTTTTTGTAGAAGCAAAACATCAACGACCAATAAATGCCTAGCTGGCAGCGATCCTGCCTGCGAATCGAGGTGTTCCGGGTTCGATTCCCAGCCGGGCCAATTTATATGCCAAATAAATACCTACTGTCGGGTCGTGGTTGTTATTGATGTTCATTTATGTTGTCCACACCATATGAAAGTGTAAACTGAAATCAATTATTATAATTATCTTAAGGAAGCGCTCATAGCCCGGCGGCTTGCGTCGATCTCAAATGATCGACAAAGTTAAACAACAGCGGGCGCGGTCGGTAGTTGGATGGGTGACCGCTAGTGGCAAAAATTTCTTGAGCGCTTCCGTGCTTCGGAGGGCACGTAAAGCCGTCGGTCCCGGTTGTTATCATTTGGTAGCAGTCGTTAAGCCATGTCGGATACCTTCGGGCGGCTTAAAATTTCCGACACTTGGGTCCCCTTTGGTGGCCACTAACCCCTCCACCAATCCGCACTGGAGCAGCGTGGTGGAGTATGCTCTAGGCCTCCTCAGGTACGAGGAGAGACCCGTGCTCAGTAGTGGGCCATTAATGGGTTGTAGCCAATTATCTTAATTAAGCTGATTTTCAAAGTTCATTGTATTGTTTTCTCAGTAAATAGGTACCATCTCGTCATGGGCGATAGCTTCTCAAAGCTTGACAAAAAAACTGACCCGACAACATATTTTCTGACTTGGTCATCAGAGAGAAGAATTATAACATAAAGCAAATTATAGCTATTAATATCCTGGCAAACAAATCTTGAGTGCCGCCAACTAGATTTTAAAATGACAGGCATCTACCTACATAAATATCGCAACATAATTCAAAGCGCTTTTATTTTATTTACATTAAACATAAATATTATTTAAGTTGATGCAAGTTTTTTGCGTTCATTTTGAAGTGAAAACTTCTATAGTATTGTTATAATTTTTAATTCCATGAAACGGAAATGCCGCGCGTTGAAATGAAACGGAAACAAAAAAAAAGACACACATATTAACGTAGGAGAAAATGACAGTGTCGTGGCGGTAAAATGTGCTACGGCTATCCGTCCATCAGCCTATACAAGTTCTCTGCTAGACATAGGCCACCCCTAACTTTCACCAGTCTACTGAACCTTCTGAATCCAGCGGATGCCCGCTGTCTTCTTCAGGTCGTCGGTCCACCTGGTCCAGGGGCGTCATTTATGCTCCTTTTTCAAATACTTGGTCTCCATTCGAGGACCCTATGAATGGCTAGTGTGACTTCATACAAATTTGTTTCCATCCATATACTCTTAGTAGGTAGATAGGTAAGAGAGACTTATTTTGGCTTCAATCCATCAATGGTCCACGACACGGGTCGCTTCTCATAACTGAGGAGGTCTAGTGCATACAACACCACGTTGCTCCAGAACGGCTTGGTGAATACTCATTTATTCACAATGTATTTACACACACATATATTACAATTCTATATAGTTTCTACCTACATACTGTCTTATTAAGTCGGATAGTACATTATTATTTTGTCTGTACGCCCTGTCCCAGCCGCAAGTTGCGATGACGTACGCACATCCGAACTAATTGCCTTATTAACTAAGCTTGTTACCGATCAGCCGGTCGGTCGGACGGAAGACAGCCGACAATCAATTTAGATGTAGATTTAGTCCGGTACCTATAGTTGTAACTTGTAACACGTTGGATCATCTCTAATTGGAACAAAAACGGCTTTAGGAAACTAAAGCTATATAACTCGTTTTATTTTCGGCTACCATTAAAGCGGAAAATTTAATGAATACTTACACACCAACGCGTGTATCATCACAATAAAAACTATTGAGTTTTATAAGTATAAAATTATAATATCGTCGCTGTTGCAAATGCTACGAATATTATGTATTATAACTATGAAATTTGGTTTTTTTCTAACGCAATTACGTCAAACCAGCTGAATAGATCTGGATGAAATTTTGCACACAGAAGTCTTTATTATCATGGACTCGATCATTAATAGAATTTTATTTTGTGAAATCTATATCTATGTATACGGGATAGGTAAAATTTGTAGTAGGTGCTATTTTTGTATGTAGGGGAACAGAGGGCAATGGGAGCCAGAGGGTAATGGGAGCGGTGCCACTAGAGACAAAATTACAGCTCGTATTCACTCGGTTGCCACTCTGGCGCCTTGGGCATGCTGCGATCGTGTTTCCCTGTGGCGCTGGACTCGCCAGTGCCACGTGTTGTGTGACCACGGACGCTTGACGATTTTTTGGTCTGCGCTTATATAAAATACGAAATTGCATCGGCCAGGTATGTGTGAAGTAAAACGTTTGTTACAATCAAACTTGCTTTATTTTATAGCTAATATTATCAATTTTGAGTATCTGTGCGTATAATTTTGTTACAAGGTAGATTCAGTATATCATTTAATTTAATTTCAAAATGGTGGTAGTCGGGTAATCAGAGCTTATTAGGCTCTGATTACCCTTTGTAGCTTCAATTGCCCCATATGCTTTTTGATATGTTTGTTTTTTCAGATGCACCAAGTACTAAAGCATCTTGGACCGTTGAAACGCTTAGAAAATGCTGTCAAAAAACTTCAGCGTGGCGGTACATCAGTTGGTATACAAGGTATCAAAAGAGACTGGAATAACCTACAGCACCTTGAAAAAGTGATTCAGATTAGCTAAATCCAACAAAAAAGAGTACTCGAAGAGAAGGAGAAGAAACGTTTAGAAAAAAATGAAAAACACATCATTGCAAAGAAGAAGGGAGAAACCAGCAACAAAAAAAGAAAACATACCGCAGGTAAAGGAAAAAACGATAGAAGGCAACCAATAAAAAATAAAAAGTAAAGAGAGTAAAAAATTTTTTTTGATGACTTTTTTTGAAACTGACACGTCTAAAGAAGAAGAATCTTTGCGACGATGAGTCAGAATATACAGAAGAAGAGATAATGTGTGCTATTTGCTGTGACACAGGAAAAGATAACGAAATTGTTACCGTTGCAGAGGTTGCAGTAAATGGGCACATAAAGAATATTCTGGTTTTGACAGCCCGGTTGATTATATTTGCGTTTTTCTCCTGGATCCTTAAAGTAAATTGGTACACGGTTACGTTTATATTAAAATTTTTATGAATAAGTGAGATTTCAGACTGACATAGAAATTTTTGAGGCTGATCTAATAATAAAGTAGCTCCCATTACACATATGGGAATTTTTAAGCTCTCATTTCCCGCAAAGTGGGGTAATGAGAGCGATTCTGTTTTTTTGTTTAAAGTTTATCTGTGGCCAAATGCCTTATAATATAAGGTTAACACTGTGGTTAAATGATAGCCAAATGACTAAGGATTTAGTTTGTAATAAAAAAATCCTAAAGTATTCATAAATTTTTCTTTTATTGAACTTTTTCCTTAGTAGGCTCCAATTTCCCCCTTCTCCCCTAAATAAATCTACCCATTTTCTTTGATTTTTTATCCTATTATTTTTGGGTATATATTTATTGGGTCCTATTCTGAAGTCTACGTAGAAGAAGTCGTAAGCAGAAAGAAGCTACCCAAATATTTAGTCGGTATTGCAAAAAAAGTTGTTCCATTTAGTTTAGTGAACCAAATTAGGCTTGTAATAACGTCAACCTTATTTAAATAGGTATCTAATTTTCATTCAATTTACATTTATTACCAATTACTTATCAATCTTATCATGCAAAACGGCTCTTACGAGAAAAAGGTTATCGGAAATAACTTTCGACGATTTGCACATGGTCGAAACGCTTTAATTTTTAATGTATAGTTAAATATGTATATATAAATATATTGTTTTTATATTATTATTGATTGGTTAAATACAAAAACTTGCTATTCACAGTCAAATTTAAACAACCAGTAAAAGTAATTTTTTTATGTCATATCAACCGCGTTCATACTGTTCAATACATAACAGTAACCATAATAACATTTTGGCCATGGCCAAAAATGGCCCGAACATGTTCGGGGGCCTAGAATCCTGACGCCATCGCCAATCCTCTTCTGGCAGACCAGGGCAGTAGCCGGTCCCCTGCTTGGTGGTAGGGCTGACGCCTACCTGGCTAGCCCCCTTCCTCCTGGTTGAGTCATCCGACTTGTCGTGTTCGGGTTGGAAGCTGAGATCCAGTGATTCCTTCTTTCCTCTTCTTTCTTTCTTGTCAGCAACGCATCAGTGATGCCATTGATAGAATATTGTGTTACTGATGTTTATGGGCGTGTTCGCGTTCGCAAGCGATGTTTAAGACAAACGCGTCATGTATGGAGATTAACTTCTGTGATCCCAGTGTTTTGTGTTTATGATAGGTTTTATTCATTTATACAATTAAATAAATTTTGAGTGTCTGTCTATCCGTGTGTCCGTCTGGAATCTCTGGAATGGCTGGACCGATTTTGACGAGACATTCAGTGGCAGTACTTTTATTTTAGAATTTCCCCGTAATAATTAAAATTCCACGCGAACGAAGTCGCGGGCACAGCTAGTGTAGTCATGAGTTTAGGGCACATAAAGCAATCGTTATTTATATCCGCATTTCTTGATAGACCCTATTTTGATGTAATACTTGCATAAAGCTTCTATTTTGTTATGCTGATTTATAAAAGCCAAAAACTGGTATCGTCTATTGTGAAATCATCGTTAAGTTGCCAGTAGTTTTAAGAAACTCAGACATTGAAATAAAAAGATAAAGATTTTAAAACAAAACTTGAATTCTTTTGCAACTAAGTAACATCCTATTTCTCAAGAAATCATTTGTAGTCTAAATGTTGTATTAATTTTAGATTTTTCTATTTTTAGTAACTGGATGATTTATATTCTTCCTAAAACGTGATAAAAATCTTAGATAATATCAACTTTGAATATTAATTACAAACATTTCCTACATAGGACTTAGTTAAATTTTATATACTTACAGTAATGTGAACAGGCTAATTAGGTAAATAAATAAACGCAAACACACTCATAAACCCCACAATATAATTCCCTGTGTCGCGGGTGGCATGGACCACGCAAATTAAACCCACCTCTAACACCCATGATGCGCGAACATACATTTATATGTCACACAGATATTTTCCCCGGCCGGGAATCGAACCTTGGACTGGGACCTCGCTTTGGACGCAGGGCAACTACCAACTAAGCTAGACAAATATTAAGTTAATTATAAAAATGCTTAAAATAATCAACATGTAATTAACACATAATTATCTATTATCATTTAACGGAATAGGCTAATGAACAGAAGTGTAAAATTGCTCAAATTTCCATATAGATTACGATAGTAAAGATAATTCTGAATTTATGATAATGTCCTCTATATCAAAATTATATCATTAAAGCTTACGTCTACATGAGGTCTGTATCAATGTGTCACATTCACACGTGCCATATTATACATTTAGGTAAAGTTATCAATAGAAATTTGAACAATTAATAATAATATATTATGTATCAATGTTATTATTAAGCCACCAACATTATTGCTGGTATCTGGCTAGCTATCACCCTCTGGCTTGAGTCGGCCGTCACCGACTTGTCATTTTAATACGGGGGCTTGAGATACAATGCCTGGTACAATAAAGTAATAAAGCAATATGCGATAATTCATTCAATTCATGTCCGTGGAGTAAGGGCAAGTATTTCTACTTCAGTTTCCAATATTGAATCCACATACAAACTTAACAAATCAAATAATAGCTTTTAATTCGGAACAAATAAAATACAGTTACCATTACATAGAACTAAAGGATAATAATTAAATTAGTATCATTATTATTACTTGAATTTCGATATATCATGACAATGTATCTAGATCCTTCTTACATGGGTCAACTTGTGTTTCCAGATTAGACTTGTGCTATTCATTTTTTATTTTATTTAAGGTGGATTATAAATCAAAAGAGATGTATTTATAAAATCCGGTATGAAACAAAATAATATATCTAAGCTTTCGCGTTAGCTAATTAAGTAGGTATGTCATTAATATAAGTCGTAACTAAAACAACAAAAATACTTCGTGGTTTAGAGTTCTTTGACACTCAAACATGTTTTGATGAAATTCTACACGAATATAAAAACCGTCTTTTAACCAGTTTATTTTATACTGGTGTTTTTCACTATATCTCCAGAATTGTGGAGCTTCTGAATTTGGAATTAAGGTACCATGTTTGGGTATACCTAATAATAATAATGTAGTGGTCCGCTACACAAGCTCGTTTTTATTACCCGGATACGGCGAATCCAAAAGAAAGGTTGAGTTTATGATTACGGTCCCTATATAATACATTATTATGTATTACACACACAATTCCTGTGGAGTTTTCGTTCATTCACTCCTGTAGGTACACTTACGAGCTGGCAAATCACTCCGCCGCCGCGCCGGCGCCGGCTATATAATTAGAAGATGAGTGATTGCATTAAAATCGGAAATTAGAAATGATCCCCCTCACATTTGATGTCTCATTTTGGACCAGTACATAAAGAACATTTAATTTTATAATAATTATATGTTTTAAGTTTTTAAAGCAATAATATCAAGTGGCATTTAGGTTCCCAGGAGTGTAATATGTATGAGTATGTACATAGTTTCTGCAAAACAGTAGCGATCATGTTTATTTCACCTAGTACCTACCTAATATAGTGGAGTAGTAAGTACCCTAGTCCACGACAAAGTATGACATAAAGGCGATTGTTGTTATTGTTGGTGATACAATATAATTCATTAAGTATGAATAACTACGAGTATGATATAGTCGTATCGTATATTTTGTTGACTTGATGACATACGCTTTGAAATCAACTTCTTTCGGGCTAGCTAATCTAAATGTCGCAGCCAGCAAGCTAAATTGGGTTTACGGTTAACAGGCTAAGTTTTAATGATATTCCGTCTTTATGCAATACTAGGTTTGGCCTCGGCTTCGCCCGCGCGGAATTTAGTCTGTCACATACTCTTCAATCTTATCATGGGAATTTTTAAACATTTGGTGTAATTTAGGTACTTAGTGCAAAAGGCAAAAACAAAATCTATTATACATACTGACAATACTGAAACTGACCAATGTATAAATTTTGATTGGGATGTGCTTAGGGTTTTCGGACCCGGGTACCCGGGTCGGGTATACCCGGGTATTTAAGAGTTTTCGGACCCGGGTAATATATGACTTAAGACCCGGGTACCCGGGTATCAATAAAATTATTCTATATTTCAGCTATTTCCGTAATAAAATAACGGAAAAAGTATTTAAGAGGGGGCATAAAGCTAGCAAAAACCAAATTTCACCCGCGCTTCACGCGGACAATCGTGACTAGTAATAACCAAAAACTTTGAGCGACTTGAGAAAGACGATAAGCTTATTGCACGGAATAGGAATGCAATAAGCGACAAATGCATTTTCTTTTGATTAGGTATTCCTAAATTGATTTTGATCTCGCTAGTCTAATCTCTTCGTAAATACAACTCGTAATCAGAATTATATTTATATTAAAATATTGACTCTAAAAATATGCACCATATTGAAAATACATTCATTTTCGTTGAACAATAGACATAACTTTTTGGTTTTTTATCGAATAAAGTTTCTTCTTTTCTGTTTTTGCTCAGTTTAATTCGTCGATAATATAATGTAGTATTACTATATTTTTATTCAGGTTCTAGAAACTTGATCTACTACTGTAAAAATTGAATCTAGGATTGCCCATTTTGCTTTATACCCCCTCCTAAATTCGAGATCTCATTTTTGTGTCATATTTAATAAGATTTAAGTGTTATTTTATTCGAAGTAGATAGATGCCTTCGTCTATATATAAATAAATAAATAACGCTACACACTCATAGCCCCACACCAGGATTCCCTGTTTCGTGGGTGCCATGGACAACACACAAGACAAGAATACACACATCCAGACCAAAAACGGAAATTTAAATTCATCATTCAAATTTCCGCCTCGCTGCGAATCGAACCCAGGCCTAGGACCAGAAGAACGGCGATCCGGCGTGTTAACCATTTCGCCATCCGGGTCGTGAAAATAAATAAAATCTATAAAAATAAATAAAATTGGAGTGTCTGTTTGTAATATTAAAATAACCGCTTTTTACTGAATGCATATTATTGTATACACGGTGCATATACCAAAATAACATTTTTTACAATTTTTGTCTTTCTATCTGTTTGTTTGAGCTAATCTCTGGAACCACTGGACTGATTTTGACGTTACTTTCACTGGCAGATAGCTGATGTCATATGGAGTAACTCAGGCTACTTTGTTTGTGATTTTTTTAGAAGTGGATATCTTTATAAAAAGTTTATTTTGGTCAGTTTGTTGTGTTCTGTGATTTTGCATGGACAATTTTTAAGAGTATTCCTACAAAGAGTTGAAAATACGCAGGCAAAATATATGAGTTTATGGAGAAGGCATTTATTTTTGATTTTTTTTCTTGAAAATATTATACACAAATGAGTGAAACTCATGAATTATGTGAAGTTTTATTTAAAATTGAAAATACCCGGGTACCCGGGTCTACCCGGGTATTTAAGAAAAAAATACCCGCTACCCGGGTATCAAAAAAGTCCGGGTATGCGAAAACCCTAGATGTGCTAAATATTAAAAAAAAAATCTTCAGTTTGAGTTACGTAGTCTATTTTTTCTTCGTGGGGGCTTCAAACACTCGTAAGTCGTAGGTGTTTATAATAAATCACATACACATAATCATATAAACCAGAAAATTGTTCTATATTTTTGTCACTTCACTCTTCCAGAGTACAATTTTCTTGCATACGTATAAAATAAAGATTGTGAAAAACTTAGGAAATAGAACCATTATCGACGCCATTTTGATTGTTTGGGTCGCGCCAGAAAATAGAACATAAATATAGATATAGTTCTATATTGATATATTAGATACTCTGAGACTCTGATCAAAGTGTCTGGGCTAGGCAAGTCGTTAAACGTTACTCAACCAAGTCATTTGCCTAAGTGTTTGATTGAATGGCTGAGTGCCACTCATGCCGCCGCGTTGGGTGGATTACGCTGTTTAGTAAAAAGGCTAGGCTTTTAATAATCGTCCTAATCAAATCTACTATCTGCGACATTATACAGAAATATTTTTTATTGAATATCACAGTATCTAACAACTTTATGGCGTTATATAATTCGGCCTTGAGACGATTTTGACAAAATATTTGAACTGATTTACTATATTCATTTAACATGAAATTACAATATTTTACATAGGTATATATATTTTATAACGAACTAATAATAATGACGGAAAACGTTATGATCTCGTTTTCTTAATTATTTTTCCGTTTATATCGATCAGGATCAGAAGCATACCTAATAATAATCAGAATTGTAAAATTATGTTTTTTAACAGGGAAATTATTAGTGAAATACTACTTATGGATTACCCTCAATAAATATACTCGTGTAGGTATTTAATTATTCTCTATTACGTTATTGAATAGGTATACCTACACGTAGCGTAATAGTAAAGATAGTTTTAACCGTAATTTATAACCTACTAGCGACCCGCCCTCGCTTCGCCTCGGGAAACTTATTCCTTCGGTTTGCAAAGATTTAGTTATAATATAACTAAATCTTATATTTCGAAAATATATTATATTTTGGATAATTCACACTGTATCTTTATAAATTATAGCCTATGTGTTATTTTGATGTGTAAGCTATATTATTTGAAAGTTTCAGCAAAATCCATTCGGTAGTTTTTGCGTGAAAGAGTAACAAACATTCATACATCCATACGAATTTTCGCATTTATAATATATGTAGGATATTAGCAAAGATTTAGTAATATAATTTGGATAATTCACACTATATCTTTATAAATTATAGCCTATGTGTTATTCTGATGTGTAAGCTATATTATTTGAAAGTTTCAGCAAAATCCATTTGGTAGTTTTTGCGTGGAAGAGTAAAAAACATTCATATATCCATACGAACTTTCGCATTTATAATATTAATAGGATATGTATGGATTTGCTTAGATCAAATCTTGCAAAATCCATCGGTCCCATCCATCTCAGTCCATTTATTCTGTTGGATATATTGTAATTGTTTGACATGCAATGAAATATCGTATTGCTCGAACAGTGAGCGCGTCGCAGATAAAGTGTTTTTACCACTAGACTTGATTGTTGACGTCATATGTTAAAGCGAGTCAGGACTTATTAGTTAACTTAGTATTATATCTACGGCTACAATGGTATTTTTGAACCAGACATTTTACTGATGTATTGTATTGCCAGCCCTAAAGACATGTGGAAAGAGGCGACAGAAATCAGCAAAAAACAGGGAAGAAACAGGGGCCAGGCGTCAGTAGAAAAAGGGGCCTGTTTGGTAGTAGAACTGAAAAGAAATAAGTTGATATCAAAGGACAATGATTATTAAATTTTTGCCTACACATTTCTCATGCGTCAAATGTGCAGAACCATAATTAATTTTTAATTTAACCGTCGTCTAGGCATAAGTATCAGTATTTTGAATAGGGGATTTTATTTAAGATATATTAAGTAAGTAAACAAACCGGAACTAAACAATTTACCTATTTATGACAGATGACTAAAATAATTCAATCGAATATGAAATCGATATGGAGTTGATACCCATTCTAAAATTAAGTCTATTTTTCTGGTTTTTTATTTCACAATCGGAACTGCTTTGCCCTGTCTGCGTCATGAGATTAAGTCAATATACTAGGCCGTCCCAATAAGGCCGAAAATTGTTTAAGTTTTTCATGATATATTTATTATCTGGAGGTTGGTACTTAACCATTTTCGAATCTAAGCAGGTGGTTAGGTACTATCGATGTAACGTGTTCGATGTCATGAACTTCGATGTAATGGAATTCGATGTGGCGTATGGAACCCACACTCATTATATAATATTATAAATTCAAGTTTTAAATTAGTATTCATTGAAATACCGTTGCGGTTGACTAAAGGCAATTCGAACATATTATTTTTATTCTTGCACCGTTTGAAATATAATGAAAAATATATTGCGCCAGGCTTACTCCAATACATTAATACAACCTAATCCAGAATCCAAGCCGTTTATGTGATAAGCAGGAAAGCACAGACCAAAGCACAAAAAATCGAAACTCATCTATTGCGTTATAGAACCCCTTTTTAAAAACTTAAATTGCTTATTTATAGGTACAGACTATACAAAACATACCCTTTTATGCATGGATAATTATAAAATACAAGCCCACAAAAATAAATTACGAATAATATATGACTCACTAATATAAACATCTTTTAATTAACGCTTTGGCGTGATTTAATGAGGCGGCCTTTTGTGAAGTTTCATTCGAACTCACTACTTTGTATGGACGTCCTGATTCATATATTATATAATTATGTTATACTTCTGGTTACATTGCAGAAGTAAAAAGCATATTGGATTACTAGTTTTTGTAAGATTATAGTCACCTTCACCTGTCCTTACTATTTTTATAGAGCTCAATTTTGTGTAGTTTAAATAATTGCGATTCAATCAATCGAGAGTTGAAAAATTGACGATGATTTGGTAACTACCACCTTACCTTACCATTTCAGGCTCATTTGTTATTCTGATCTTAGATAATGATCTGATATTGATATGATAAAAAGTAACAGATTAAACTATAATTATATATTGCACATATCAAATAAATAAATATCATATTAAATTAATAGTTTGAAATACTAAAAACAACATTTTATAATGCTAAGTGAATTACAAATTCAATGTTAAAAATATAATTACTGTGGTGTTAGAATACAATCGTCGCGTCGTCGGGGAGATCCCTTGTCTGGTAGCTCCTGGGCGTAGTTTCCGGTTACGTTCACGCGGTCATTATCATCATTTTTTTTTATTTAAGGCAGCAAACGAGCATGCAGTATGACAACTGTGACCGACTTAGAACAAGACTCTTATCTCATATGGGGACTGGGATAGTTAGTCCGGTTAGATGACGGTGTTAGAACATTAGTTGGTTAGTTTGTAAGTATGAGGACTGGGACAGGGACTGTTAGTGAATGTTAGTCCTGTTAGTTAATGTTAGTAATAGCAAAGTTAGTAGATGTTAGTAAGAGTCACGTTATAATTCGGTCACAGATGTGTTGCTACCCTTGAGGACTGAGATGGTCGCCTCCAGAAAGTGTAGCCGGCTCCACACCTTTCTATCCGGAACACAATTGCTGTTTAAACAATTATTACACGGTAGAAATGGTACAAGTACCGTGGCGGGCGGTAGTACTCGGTACATAGGAACTAAAGCAGTTTGCAAAATTTCAAGTCCTTAGAATAAGATGAAATAGTTCTAATTCAGTTTACAAGATTTGACCCAGACATACATACAAATATTAGAGGTTAAATAAAAACTTGTAATCCTTTTAATGCGAGCTTTTAACCTTATTTTTTGAATTTCTGAATTTATTGAGATTACTGGCTTTTTTAAGTGCGTTTACATATTTCTGACATAACATTATGAAACCTGAAACAAAGGAAGAATACCTAAATCAATTCATTAGGTAGGTATACATACCTACTTAATTTTTTTTTTTTTAATTAAATTGTTGTTTTACAAAAGGTAATACTATTAACATTAGGTACCTACACGAGCTTAAACCGAACTGAATTGACCCCATTGCCCAATAAATTTGTAATTGCCTGCAAAACGAGGGTTCGTTTCTGGTCGCGAAAGAGATTCATGGGACGGATAAAAGTTTGTTGTTGAATCGTGGGTGAGAACCGAAGCACATGAGTGTGTGAACGTTCATAATAATAGTAAGTACAAGAAATCTATAATATTATATGGTTCGGTAGTTATTGCCGAGCTTTAGGGTTATCAATTATAATATTTCAAAAACGAATTAAAAATAATATTTAAAAAAATGGGTAGGTGCAGATATTTTATTTATATAAGTGTATTATATAAATAACTATAACATCTACTCATAATATTTTATATTATAATTTGGGTTTTGCTTCATAATATCGCTAGATTTGACCGAGACGTTGACCTCGAAAAATAACAGAATCATAACTTAGTCAAGAGTCCAGGCCTATTATAATTTCTGGTTATCCCAAAAGCAGCAAAAATAACAAGGTAAACTTGTAAACTTTTAAAGTTATCTATTTCGCACAGTAGGTATGGGATAGGTATGTTAATTTGATATCGATTAAAACCGTGTCAAATGGAGTCGCATCGAAATAGGAAGTTATTATTGGGTAACAGGTTATTATTGTACACAAAATAATTAGTTATCATCCACATTAATAATATTATTACGAGTAATAGTCAAGTGGTTTGAATGTTGGATTTCCGAATTTGAGGGCTTTGGTTCCAACCCTGCAGGCAATTCTAATTTTCAAAAAGTATTTGCCTACTATAAATTAATTCTCACTTGTTTCGGTGAAAGAAAACATAGTGTGGAAACCTGCACGATAGAGTGGTCTCCATAATGTTCTCAAAGGCAAATGAAGCCTATCATGTGGAATTTATCCAGCGTGGTAAAGTATAACTGTAGCTCTCATATTACAAGCCCATTAGTGGGACAGTTATGTATTGCAAAGAAGAATAATAATTCATGAGTATCTCAACTACAAACCAATTCCCTCCTATAAGATACGTTATAGCAAAGTAACGGAAACCATATTTTGATATTAGCTTTTTACAAACACGCGAGTAGAATCAACATTTTTCATCAATCGTCGAACAACATAATATATAATTTAAATATCAAATCATTCATTGATCTAATCAAAATTAAGTGATAAATTTTACGATGACTATAATTATAGTCTCATTAGACGTTGAAACAGTGACTGATTGCAACAAGCTATCTTGCAAATTCAATTATTAGTAAGTATTGAAACGATTTGTTTCAATTTACTTCTCATTAATTATTCAAATTAATAACTAATATTTATAATCTGCAGAGCTTATTTGTTTACTATAATACATAGATGCATTTTAATTAACGCCTTACAATTTTTATATGGATTTAGTACCTACATATAGCATACACGCTGTGACCGACCCAAAAGAAGACTCAAATCGGTACTTTAGGGTTAGTCCAGTTAGCAGAGGGTGTTATGGGGTATAGTAGGAACGTTACAGTTCGTATCGATAGATTACCTTCAAAAATAGTGACAGCACCAGAAATATTTGTTACTCGTTTTATCAGGCGTTTGATAACGCTACACCGACGGACAAGGGTGATGTAAGAGGCGTCGGAAGCCGACCACTACTTGGTGGTAGGGCTGAAACGCGGCTGGCTATCACCCTGTTGCTTGAGTCAGCCGCCAAACGACTTGTCGTATTCCGGCTGGGAGCTTGAAGCATGTTTTTTGAAGTAAAACGCAGTTCTTTACGCACGCTTGACTTGGGAAGTAAGCTGGTGAATGCGTGACGAGAGCGTTACGAAAAGTGTGATCGGACGAGGCGAACAGAAGTTATGAGGGAGATATAAGTTAGTGAAAATAAAGAGAGAGTTACGTTTCGTATATTACTGTAGGGACAAAAGAGAGAGGTGCATACATTTCTTTCTCTCTTTGTCTCAAAGCCACTTAGGTTTCGTATATCTAAGACACAGTGCTGGCCTATTGTCTGTATCACACTGTAGGAGCAAGAGAGAGCAGTGCAAGCGAACAGTTTCTTCACATAACCTCACATAACTAACATTTTTCACATAACCTCAAAATGTATGTGGAAAATTAAAAAAACCAAGTTTTTGGTTTTTTATTTTTAACTTTTCCAAAAGTAGATGTTTCAAAATGTATGGAGCCCCGGCCACGTATTTGTACACCATACTAAAAATGGAGAAACACAATTAAAACAGTTTAAAAAAAATCACACAATAAAATCACTATGTAGGTACAATCTACAATCAATTATTAAGTAATAGTTTCGTTATCATTTATCTTCCAAAATATTTCTCCCTATATATTTTCTTCACACATATTTTGTAATTCAATTTCAGGACCAGCAATATCCGTTGCACAGTCGACTGGAAGTACTTAAGATAACTTAGTTAAAGTACGATTTTAAAAATATACTCATTAGTTATACAATGGTTTGTGTTTTAAATAATCATATTTCTTTTAAAAATTTGTCGAATATATTGTACAAATTAATTACAACCGTATTAAAACCGTCACTTTGCACTGCAACAATCCTAAATTTATTACCGTTGTTTTTCGATATCCCTGTGTTAATACCACACTCGTAATAAATGATGAGTCAACGCGTGAAGTTCGATAACCTGTCGACGATTTATTTTCAAAGTGAAAATAAAAATAAATTTCGGTTTTATGACCTCGAGTTTAAAGCCGCTAAATAACTAAAGTTATTCACATCGATATTTTATCGATTTATTGTTACCAACGCAACGGTACCTGCCAATACAATTGAAGTTAGGCTCACGAACTTTACAGCCCACGCGTAATGCTATAAAGTATGCATATAAGGACTTTTACATTTATTTTAAAGCCGTCTTGCTTCCAAGTGTTCTAATGGTGTAGGTATTTATATGTAGGTACAGGCAAACGTTTTGCATCCGTTTTGCCTTTTATTAAATCACACGAAAATATGTTTCTGTATCTCTTAAACTAGGTACATTCATAAAATCGTCACCTTTACCTTCATATCTTAGAAAAAGTCTTGCAAAAAATTATTAAAATTTATTAACAATTAGGTTCTACTTCGACATTTTTGGTTGTTAATAAATAATTGGAACAGCCAGTCGCAATAAATACGTTTCAAATCGATCGATACAGCTACGGAAGGTGAGCTCCAGTGGGGTGGAACCCATTTGCGTCTGCGGTATAGTCAACTCTGTACGTGATGCCATCAGCTCCTACATATTCGTAGAATCCCTTAATTATAGTACCACCATTAACTTCATCTAAAACACCACTCTCTTCAGCACTTATACCATTTTCTGTGCGATATTTGTAATGATAGCTGTTTTCATCAGCATCGCTTTGTTGATCAACAATCCTAGCGTAGCCTTCGTTATGATATTGGTCTCTGTATATGGGCTGGGCCGTAGAAGTAGTATACACGATAGGACGAGCTGTAGAGACGACCACTGGTGGGCGAGAAGTGACACTGGCCAGCGATGACGCCTCTTGTTCGATTCTGTAAATAGCAATAAAGAACATGTTAACATTTAGAATATGGTCATTAGCGTGTAATTTTTATAAGGTCATTTTCAAACAAAATATGGTAAGGACTGGTCAAAGAACAAAAAAGCAAAAGTGGTGTCGTGGGATACTAAGTTGGAACAAAATTTCTTGCATTATATTAAGTATGACGGTATATTAAAGAACCCACAGATTATTTTAAACAGAGGGTTTGAAAAAAAATGTATCAAAGATAAGAATCACTTTAATCATCGTAACCCGTAAATGTCCCACTGCTAGAATCGAGTCTACACTCACAGTGCGAAGGGCTCAGGCCATAATCCACTACGCTGGCCAAGTGCAGATTGGTAGACAAAGGCAAAGTCTTGGAAATGGGTAATCTACGTCCGAAAAAATATTTTTCAGGGTTACGCCATCCCTAATAAAATAAGTATTTTGTCAGTTTTAGAGCTAAATTTACGAAATAAACAGCGAATTAATCGTGCACAACTAGTTCTGAGGTCATAGAGGCAAGAACTCGAACTATGTTTATTGATTGCGGTAAACAAAAAAATACATTTGCAGAATATTAGTTCATTAATCACCAAAATTATATAAATAAATATACCCTATGTACCTACCTATTTCTGTAATCAGCAAATGGTGCCAGTAATTGCTGGTATGGCTTCAAGTTATTGTAGTACTGTTGGGTGTAGGAAGGATTGTGTCGGTAGTAATAGTTGTCCCTTCCATAAAAGTTTCTGTTTTGGTCGTAGTACTGGCCGTCCGGCGCACCGCGGTACTTGCCATCATTACCGTACTTCTCTGGTCGGTACTGCCCATTGTCGTCAGCTAGAGATAGCTCTAGAATCGCAAGCACTGCTACTGTAACCTGTCCACATAATAAATATAATATTAATACTAATATTAAATTTTCAATACTGAGCAAATATACTGCTGCGCAGTCACATAATACTTCTGATGATACTTAATTATTTTTAACTCCTCTATCAATCCACACTAAAACAGCGTTGTGAAATATACTTTAATTAGGAATCTTCATTTATGAGATATTGTGCCCAGCAGCAAGTAGAAGTTTCATAATTTGAATCCACTAGTATAACGAAAATCAAATTAAAGTTATTATGAGACAATTAACGTTACCTGAATACTTAATTTTCGAAATAAAGGAAGAGTTCAGCTAATTTTATTTTGTAATTTTAAAGAAAAAACAGTAGACTACAATTACTAAGGTTAAGAGAAGTAATTAAGAAAAGCTATTAATTATTACATAATACAAAATTGTACTTACAATGGCTTCAACACAATAATGAACCACTACAGGACACATTTTTCTCCTCATATCTAAGGAGGCCTAGAGCATACTCCACCACACTGCTCCAGTGCAGATTGGTAAAGAACTGTACTTTCATATTGTGTAATATTTATGATATTTTATCACTTACCACAATAGACTTCATTTTTCTTAAATAGTTCGTAAGATCCAAGAGCCCAAGGTATAATGATTATCCTGAACGTCTACCGTTTGTTTTATAGATTCATTCAATTCAAAAATGGACTACTTATTGCAAGACCTTAGATACAATCGCCGAATTTGTGGATAATCTAATTTACATTTTATATTTGTTAAGTTGGCATTGAAAAGCTTATTTGGATCTTTGTGTAATATATTACACCATTTACCACACCCATGGATAGAAATCCGATCATTTTATAGGATAAACATTCATCAATCGTCGGTGACCAGATCATCGCTATAAAAAATCAGAAATATTTGGAGTTCCTTTTTACTTAACTAATATCCAAGAACAAAGTGTTTTGAACAAAGTGCTTTGATTTTCATAATAAATGAAAAAGAACTGAATTTTGTTAATAAAAATGTTAGAAGAGAATGGCTTTACCTACTTGAGATTAAGCGAACATGCTGGTACCAATCTTAGCACTATTTGTTGTATAATTACACATTTCACACCGAATACAGATCGAATGTCTCATTTATGACCCCCGCCGTCACATACAATTATTCAGTGCAATCTAATATTATGATGTTTTTGTCAAGATCAACTCGGAGTTAACAGGATTGTTTGTTATACGGCGGTAAGTACTGCTAATGTCAAGTGAAACAAAAAAATAAGGCAGTAACTGGCCTTTCTAGTGAAATTAGTGGACGAATTTGCAAATCCCAGAAGAACCATAATCTCAACATAAATATTACTACTTATGTAGAATTACAAAGTAATACATAATTATACAGAACCTCTCAATTTTATTTGATTAGTGAAACAAATAGCGTAGGCTTAACTCTCATAAAGTAATAAGTGACATTAATTATTTTGCTTGTGTCTATAAAATGTAATACTTTTAATTTATTTCGTCTACAAGTATTTTTATTTATCTGACTATAATTATTATCATAACCAGCTTCGCTTTGTATAGGTGTTAATTTCTTTCATAATAAAACAAGTCATTTTATAAGGATATTTTATTATAATTTAAGGTTTTATTACGATTGTGAGCCAACATTAAAAAGCTAATCATTTAGTCTAAAAGTTTATGCTAGTCAGTTACTTCTTCCACGATTCTTACGATCACTTCATACTCAAGTTTTAACTTATTCGTAAGCGCATTCGATACTGTGTTTAGGACTTTTGTACCCTTAAAACTATAAATAGATCCTAATTTGTCTTCCTTTTCAATTTTTGTTTGTGGTGGGTACCTGTAATAATACAAAAATAAAATAATTCATTATCGATTGTAGTGTACATATTTTTTAATAGAATCTTGTAAACAAATATTTTCAGTTTATTTTATCTGTTAATCTTTGATTTTTCTACAATAACGTTAAGAAATATATAATACACATATGGTTCAATATGCAGGTACACGGCAAGGCTTTGATTAAGAACTGTAATCCCAATCGGATTGTAAGCAAAAATAAATTGATTCTGTGAAATGGTTGCTGTTCGAAGAATTTGTCCAGCCAAAGCGGAAGATGAACCCAAAATAAAAAACCAAGTCGGTAAAATGCGACGATTTTTGAAATTGTATTTCAATTGTGCCGTTTAATATGACGTAAGTTTGTTTAAAAGATTGCCAGATTTCATTGAAAGGTAACGAAGTTTATATGATACGGTCACAAACCTTTTGTGATAAATGTTCAATTAAATATAAAAATCATAAGGTCAATACACTGTGTAAGTAAGAGGAGAAAATTTATGAGTCACTCTACGTGAACACTGGTTAAATGGGACGAAAAATGTCATGTCATCAGGCCCTAAACGATGTTTTATTACGGTTGTGGTTAAAGGTATGATACACACAGAAAGTGCCTCTTATTAAGAATTGAGTGCCAAAGCCAGTGAGTCATTGATGATTCATCGCATTTTTGCATGGCATCAACTGTAACAATACCAATTCATAACCAAGCCAAAAAAATGGAAACGTTGTAACCCACACCTATGATTTTTTATATTGCAAATTCGGAGTCAAAACACAATTCTGCGTCGAATGGTTCACATCTCGAGGCTCTTACGACCAATAGAAAATTTTGATCAGCGTTAGAATTAACCCTATTTTCTTAAATTAGGTTCTGAATTCTGAAAAGTTCATAGGCAGGCTGAATTTTATGGGTTAGAGCGTTTACGTTCCTTGCGTATTATAATGACGTATGCAAATATGTGTTTCCATGGTGTTTTACTTGATAAAATTGAGTTTATCCCATTTATAATTGCTACGAATACAAAGAATTTAACTTCAGTGGAATTACTTCCAAAGTAGAGATATTTGGAAGATTTATTTATAGAAGACCTCCCCGATGACATCATTACTCGGTATGACATTGCCTTGTGGAATATAATTCTTCAAGCAGAGCAACTTGGGCGTATTTTTCGCTTCATAATTTAATTAAGCTCTAAATCTATACATACATATTAATAAAATTGAAGATTCTGTCTGTGATTTCTTAATAACTATATTTTCTCAAATGCTTATAGTTATTTACACGGTACTAAAACAAACTTTGGAGCTGAGACATGGACAATTACACAAAAATGTCGTAAGAAAATTGACGCCCTTGAGATGTGGTGCTGGAGACGCTTGCTGAGGATAAAGTGGACGGCTCACCGCACAAACGTTTCCATTTTGAAAGAGCTTCGCATCAAACAAAGACTGTCGTCGATTGTGCAAGTGCGAATAATCAAAATGTTTGGACATGTCATCCGCAACGAAGACTCTTTGGAACGTTTAGTGGTACAGGGAAGAGCCGAAGGTCAACGTTCTCGCGGCCGATCACCAACAAGATGGACAGACCTAATTAAGTCTTCAATGCAGTGTTCCATTACAGAATGTGCACGAAGGGCCATGAATAGAGTGAGATGGAGGAGGCTCGCTAAATCTGTAACCAAATTTGAAGACTCTCCATGACCACGACCACTCCGTCAGGAGTGTAACGACTAAGAAGAAGAAAACAAACTTTTGTTTAAATTGGGGCACTGTCTGAAAGTCTCATTAAAATCGGATCAGCAATTCCATAATACATTAGCCCGGACAAACGTATTATGGAATTGCTGATCCGATTTTAATAAGACTTTCAGTTGAAGATAGAGGATGTTATAGGACAAAAAATAGGATAATTTTTATCCCAGAATTCCCTCTAGATCAGGAAAAACCCCGACATCAACGAACTCGCGGTTACAGCTGGCACTGAAATAACAGCAGCAGAATAAATACTAGTACTAATACATTTTTCACGCAGCATATAACTTAGGTCACGACTAACGTCATAAACAGAAATCGTCATAGCGTCATAGCCGTATACATTAATAATTTAATTAACGTGATTAATTGAATTGCTTGTTAATTAAGAGAACCTGGCTGACCGGGCTGTGCTCAGTATTTTATTTTGGTAAATCGTGCTTTTTGGAAATTGTATTTAAATACAAATTACATACTGATGGAATATGAATAATATGTTTCATCTTACCGACATAATAAAGAAATTCTATGATATATAGAATTATTCGTATTTTCAATAATATAATTTAAAATCAGATCTTATAGCCTTCGAGTGAAGGGTTCAAGGATTTTTAAAACTACAATGTTGAATATTAAATTGTCGTAAAACGTTTGGATAATTGAAAAATCTATTTCGGTAATTTTTGAGTCCATTCTGAACTAAAGACGTGTAGAGACTAAAATTCTAATAAAAATACATTCTATTAAAATACCAATATGGAAAAAATACACTTAGTTGTTATATCTTATTTTAATTATAATTTTTTAGTAGAAATCTTCTTGTAGAATGCGGATACATACGTATAAAACATGAGCATTTTATGTTGATCCTTGTGACGCAAAGTGACCAGTTTCTATGTTTAGAAGAAAAAATCAATGGAAACTATAAATAAACTTTTTGATGTTATAATAATTAACATTAAGTATTTTAATGTCATTATACTCGTAGTAAATTAATACGGAATACATAAATTATGTATTCATTTGTGTATTCAAACGTGATTTTACATAGCACTTAGTAACTTTTTATTTTGGGACTACGGTAGATTATGGAGTACTTATTGGTTTTCATGAAAACCATTTATTTCTCAGGCTAAGGCAATCTGACATGTTTCTTAATTTTCAGACGTTTTCCTTGTATTGGAAAATGCACGTATTGTGAAAAATAGTAATTTAAAAAAAGGGTTTTCATCCCCGAACGCATTCATCTCTAGAGAAGTTTTGTTTTTACGCTTAGCAATACGATAGACCCTTATTCTACTAGATAATGTTCCGTTTATGGTAACATATAATAAAGTATTGTGAGTACCCGTATCATAATAAAATGTGTATGTACAATCTGCGATGAGTTAAGATGAAAATAATGGGGAACTCACTGATTTTATGAAATAATGAGGACATAGGAATATTGGCATTTAAAAACCGCAAAATCGTTTCTTGGTAAAACGCTCAAATATACAAGCAGTGAAGAGTCACTTTTTTAATCAATAAATAAATTAGTAATTGATAAGGTAAGGAGCATAATTTTATTGTGAGTTGATGGACTAATATATTATAATAAACTATAAATTATTTCGACATAGAGGATGGTCGTTTAGGCTAAGTGTATCATACCAGTTATACTAGGGTCTCTACAAATTAACTTTTTATTAAAGAACCATGAGCTTTTTTCCTCTGGCTTATTATCTCCTAGTTTACCGTAAATTTATTCGCACATAGACTAATTATTGTTTTTATTTATAAAGCTGATAATGAGATACGAAGGGGTACTGTCTATTGAGCCATTTTAGGTATCACTATAAAATAAGATACGGATTTTAAGATCAGTAATTAATTTTAAGGGTACTAAGCGAGGTATGCATAATATTATTTAATTGTATTGTTTTGGTAATTGTCAGCTCCTTAAACAAATTAAATGATTTGAATTTTTGAGCATAAAGTTTTCTCAATTTGTGACCTATGACAAGGAATAACGGGTATTTTTTTTAAATACATAGTGTCGATGATGATGTTGATTCCAATTTGAACTATTTTAACGCGTGTGATAACGTCATTTTTTAAAAAGCGGTTTTTGCAGATTTTGACACCTAATTAACTGAGATATGTATGATGATAGCAGAGATAGGTGAAGTCTACAAATCTACAAAATTTATTCTATGCTGTTAGAAGTATACCTATGTCCAATTTCAAGAAGTAAGTGCCTATTTAGTTTAATCTAATGGGCGGTAAATCCCTACCATCATACCGACGTAACTTCGAGGTTTAACAGGGTGGTACAGAACCCAGTGATCTCCAAATATGTCTCGATATTTCCCCAGCAAGGTACACCAAGAACAGAGGTCGTTGGCTTTAACTCAACATGAATGCCCAAAACAAAGCAAAAATCGGAATTGTTTTATGATTTTATTTATGTAATCAGCCAACAAACGAACAGACAATCCTCCTGGTGGTAAATGTTAACTGACGTCCAAGGATTTAAGTCAAAGTCATCAACAGTGTGTTGCCATCAAAGTAAGAAGAAAAATAAATAAATAAACTTGAATAATGAGATAAGATTATTGTGTAATATGTTACAGTGTCCACAAAATAAAGGAACAACACGATGACGGGTTAAAGGTGTCTTTAAATACAAATTGTGTATCTAACGGTGATTGAACTTCTTAACGATTTAAACTCAATAATCTTCATTCAATTTATTTTTCACAACACTTTACGCCCCGTCCTTGTGAATGATGTTATTCGTGTGAGCCGTTTTAAGTCTCGCGAAATTCCTCTTTTTTTATATAATTGTATTGTAATACGTAGTGTTATAATACAATATATATATCGTATTGATATGATTGTATATCGTAGTATATTTCAATCAACTGTACCATTTATTACAGTAAAATAACGTAGTAGGTACAAATACACTATAATTTCACCTATACGTCTACGTTACATCGTAAAGAAATGACTAATAGACAGACAAACGTGTGATGGAAAAACACAAATTACTTTGTAACTTACTCGTAGCTTATTCCTAGTTAGGTCACTATCCGCATTATACATAATGTTTTATAAATATAATGCGTAATAAAATATATTTTTATTACTTGTAAGGATAACGTTTTTGCTTTACATAATTGCTTGATTCTTTATTGTTGTTTTAAATATTGTAAATAAACGCTTACCACTAATAGGTGCCTTACTAATAATGTAACAACAATAAACCTATACTTAGAATGAAAATGTGACTAGTTTATGTCTGCACATAGGATACATTTGAGAAAAAATGTATGAAGGGTGTTCATAGGGCCAATAGCAACCAAAATATTATTTATATATTTTTGTCTGTCTGTCTGAATGTTTTTACGCGCATCACGCAATAACTACACTCACAATTGTATTTTGGAGGTTTAACTTAAAAAATGGTGCAGGTTTCATCTTAATACGCCGCTTAGAACATGAGATATAAATAATATAATTTCATGTTAAAATAAAATAACAATACTTACTCTGTTACAATTTCCGTTGTATTTTTCTCCTCTCCCACTGGCGCCAAAATGTTGCACTTGAGCGCCACCCCTTCCTCTTCAAATACTTTATTGAAGTAATTATCAGAATTCATTGACTCTTCATAAATTAAGCTGTCCGGCGACACGTATTTGTTTATTAAACTTTTGATTACTTTACTTATGTAAGGGTATCTCGGCGCATATATCTTGAAGCCGATATATTCGTCGGAATCTCCCAGTTCTAGATGTTTATACGTCCCATCGAACGGGAACACACCTTGTGTATAAATGTATGTGTACTTTCCCTCGTCTCCAGGCACATATTTTCCCTCGTCCAACGGCCTGTAGTATTTGCCATCGTCGTGGGCGCCTTTGCGCTTGTATTTTCCGTCGTCAAAAGGAGAACAACAAACAATAGCCCAAAGCGACAGGAGAACCTGGAACGACAATTCCAATTATCATTAGTACAACAGTCTTCATAATTACGTAATTATGTATATCATAACTTGTATTACTAAATAACATTGTCACACTGTCACACCTGAGTGATAATTTGACGATTTTAAAACTTAAAAAATAAGAGCCTGTCGTTTTAATGTTTCAAAATGGAATGGCACACTGTTTTAACCAATTTTCGCTGGTTTTAACATGGTGGGAGAAGAATTATAAATTAAAAAAAAATTGAAAAGCATAATAACGAAACTTGAAATTTATACGATCATATAAGTATGTTATTCTTGATAGTATGTATGTATTAGAATCTTATATTATATGTATTTCTAAAGGCAAACGGGTCTGTCAGTTGCTTTGACCTGGCAGACAGTATTAGGTATTATTGGTGTACAAGGTATTTTGTTAATTTAAAAGATATTTATGTTGAAAATAAAATTCATTTATATTCCGTAGAATGCAACTTCAGAAAAAAAGTTGTACAGCAAATAGCATAATATGAACACGCGAAGTTATACTCGTACTAGTTACTGACGATATGTTTTTGTACGATATACTTATGATATGTTTGATATGTGATCCTTGTCACAGCTGACTGACTGACTGACTGACTGTTACATATCGTGTATTATAGTAAAACGTGCACAATCTGCGACGAGTTTAAATCATAAGGCTTCTGCACAAAACGCTAAAGTATAAAATAATAGTCTAATTTTATTCTAAATATCCAGCGTAAGTTAAGTGATACCTTCGTTTTCATTTAATAAAGTGCTTTTAGCCAGATCATTGAATAGCACACAAAACAGGTTTTCGCATAATTTTTACCTCAATTCTAATACCTATGCATAAATTAAGAAAAAATACTAGTTTAATTTTACGGACTTAATAAATAATACTTTAGTCTCAATTTAATTTGCAGTGCCACTGTAGATCGGATACAGAAATGTTGAAAAAAGGTTGTTGGTGATGTGAAGGTTAGTCATGTGAAGGGTTCTTTTGTGCCCCGAGATATCCTTCAGGCGGGGTCCAAAATTCCAAATCTTATCTATTCAATCAAATCTATTCCGGGAAAATTTGTCAGTTAGTAGGTAGATACACTGTTTACGTATTTACCTATTGCGGATATCGTTATGTTTTGTGGATTTCTGTGAACCTCGCTTCGATTTGTTAGACCTATTTTATAAACTAACATACTCGTACCTTTGTTTCTCTATTCGGTTGTAAATACATTGAAATAAAACAAACATTAACATGTTAGCTGCTGAGCACGTATACGTTGTGATTTTTTTCCATAGACGATGAAGATCGCTGTTACCCCGAACTTACTACAATCCATCAGAGGAATCTACATCCAAATCTATTAAACTGTTTCTCAGATTAGTTCGAACGAACTCACAGGCAAACAGGTAAAAATGTAAATTGGATATATCACCTCAATAAACAAAAATAATATTTCTCGCGTATCTTCCATGCACTGTCATCAATCAGTTAAACGTATAATTTCTCAGATTTGATCATAGGCCAAGGTTCACTTAAATTTGAGGGTTCGATCTACGATAACACTGAAATGTTATTTTAGAGTTAAATTATCTATAGGTATATACAAAACTCTTGCGTTACTGAGTGACTGACAGACAACGCACAGCCGAAACTACTGAACGCATGAAGCTAAAATTTGGCACGTTTGTTCCTTAGGGAGTGTAGGGGAGCAGTAAAAGAGGATTTTTGGAAATTCCCCCCCTATGGTGATAAAAAAGGGGATAAACTGATTTTTGGAAATTGGCGGGCGTAGCCGCGCAGGAGTGCTCGTTATTTATAAAATCCGACTCTTAATCCGAATCACTACCGCAATACTAGTCAGGTATATGAACACTTCTCGAACGAAACCTTGAACCTTGATTGGTCTCACGACCTGAGCAGAAGTCAGAAGGGCTGACAAAAACGCAGACGTACCACCTAATGGTACCTTCGCCTATATGGACATGATCAATAACATTAGAGTCGCTAATGCTTCGCCGGCCTTGAAGAAGATCCTTTTTACATGTACTTGAATAAACTCATGAACACGTTACGTTCACTTAACTTACCCATTTCATAAGTTAAAACAGGGCTAAATATACTAAGGCTATTGTATCATATAGTAAGTACACAATTTATACTATACCTAAGCATGACAAAAGTATTAGTTAAGTTGTATGTTTCTGTACAAAATATGAAGCAAAATAAAAGATCTACTTACAAAAATTCCAAATCTCTTCATTTTCTCATATAACTGATAACTATCTTTATTGTAGTGAAACTACAAATTCCAGTCCACACTCCAAAGTTATTTCACGCCCCAACCACTTAAAGTTGTTTACTCCACAGATTATGCTTTAGATCTGAAACTAGATCAGATAATGTGTCATAAGTAACCAGTATATTAGTTTGATAACATCCAATATTCGTCAAAATCTTATTCCTCATTGCCTTCATTAACATTTAAATGTGTAATAAATTTTGTTCGAGACATACCAAAAATGGATCAGTATCCTCCAGTCAGGTGTGACGAGGTCAAGTTGAAGAATTTGCATAGCTCATGACGTTATACTGATAAGCGTTCCGTAGTGAGATAATTATACTACGGCAACGACCATATTAGACTTTTTTAATTTCCAACTCTTTGGATTAGAATCAATGTCTCCAGAACTCTATCTACGAGACGACTTGCTTATATAATGACAGTAATTCTCGTAATTTGTTTAATTGCATTGAAAGAAGCTTCTTCGAGGAAACTATTTACATGAAAATGTCATTAAATTGTAAAATATTATGTAGGCTCTGCATCTGCGACCTTATATAGGTCCTAAGTATGTATATGCAGATTAGTTTTATTAGCTTGACGTATTAAAATACACTTTGCTACTTGAATGCTTCTTTCAATCCTTACGAAAAACTTTATAGTGTAAATTAATAATTAATAAAATAATCCTTACTATAAAATGCGGTGGGTTTGTTCTCTTCACCTACGACACATTTGTGACTTATGATTTATGTCCTATTATAATTAAATGGATCAACAGGGAAAGGTCAAATTCTTAATCACTCATTCTGTCGTAACAACACTACACGATTATACTGATTAGATTCACAAAGGAAATATATCACTCAGATTTCTTATTTATATTCGGAATGTGAACGAAATCAATCCTTTATTAACTAGTCTGACAAGAGCGTCACGACCAATAAGGTGTCGTTCCGATATTGGTATGAAGACGGCTCCGACGCAGCGAAGGGAAAGAAATATTTGAATAAAAAAACATTTCATGGTATCAAGTTGCACTTGGATCGGTCTTGGTGAAAAAGAAAAACGTCATGTTATTATTATATTCAAATTAATACGCTCTCGAACACGGACCTAACATCTTTGCGAATCCTACTATGCTACGCGCGGCAACTTAATTAAGCGTAATCGACGACACCTCGTTATATTTAAAATTGAAATTATAGTATTATTGGAACTTGTTTTGTAGAAATATTATAATATATTATGTGAAGGACGTCTATGCGAAAAGCCTGCGTACATGGTCGCATTTGTTTTTTTCTCAAATAAGTCTGACGTAAGATATGCTGAAATAAATAAATTTACGTATAAATACAAATTCTCAAAAAACACCCTTCTTTTTTCTTTTTTCATATAAAAGTATGTTATGGACATACGTACATTCTCTATGTCAATAATGAAGTTATGTACCTATCTAAAATATTTAATGTTGAAATACGACCCTGTAGTATTCATCAGATCATGCTTTTTGGATAATGAGATTCCTTAGGTTCGACATGTACAGTTATATTAAAAGCGTAAGTAATAAATATAATTAACGTAGAATAAAATTATGAGTTATGATATTAAGACAAATAATTAACATAAAGGAGACGGCGTTTAATTTGTCTTTCTCTATAAAGTTTTAACTGTAGCGTGGAAGATTTAAAAATTATGGGTATTGGAGAATGAAAAGTACGCACATAGAGAGTTAGGCAAAGGGAGATCTCCAGCCAGGCGAAGTGTGAAGAATAAAGGAATTTAGGATAAAACAAGTGAAATAAGGAGAATGAAATATTGAAGAGAGAAGATTTTTTTAGTGTATCAAGAGAGGATTCTTTAAACTACGCACCGCTTTTCTCACCGGTTACATCCAAAGTTTCGAACTTACAATGCTACAAACCATAGAAGAAGCCTACTTACTAAAAAAAATATACAGATTAAGTACATCGCGACTGACTCAATAAATAACTTTCTTGTACACACATACTTCTATTGTGACTCATATTCATACTCATACTCATACTCAAATGGATCTATACAAATTAATAAAATTGGAGTATCTTTTGTAATATTAAAATAATCGCTTTTTACTAAATGCATATTATTATGGATGTACACACGGTGCATATACCAAAATAATATTTTTTACAAATTTTGTCTGTCTGTCTGTCTTTCTCTCTATCTGTTTGTTTAAGCTAATCTCTGGAACGGCTGGACCGATTTTGACGGAAATTTCACTGGCAGATTGCTGATGTCATAACGGATGTGGGAGTAACTTAGGTTACTTTTATTTTAGATTTTTTTGTTAAATTCCACGCGGATGAAGGCGCGGGCAGCTCGTACTAAAATGAATCATGACTCATGGTTCTTAATGACCAAAGGAATTTACGGCATTCTAAATCTAGATATTTTTTCTTATTAAGTGTGTGTGACTAAATTCTGAAATAAACCATAATACTTTTAATGGCCGTTAGAAACATTCAATTCTTAAGACAAAAAATATTGTTAAGGAGGACTAAAGACAACAAAGATGTAGGAAGTAGTGGTGAGGAGAGGTGAGGTGAAGCGAGGATAGCAAACGTTAGACGAGAGGAGAAGAAGAAATGAAAGAAGTCGAGTAGAAAACTCCCTCTTCCAAATTTTGATTAAATGAAATTTTTGGAAGATGGTGAAAAAATATTTTATTTCCTTTCATTATATTATGGCTAGCCGAACTTCATTCCATCTAATGCTTTAGCTAAGTCAAAATTTTATTCAGTACCTACTAGATCCATCGCCATCCTTCTTGAGATGCATGGATATCCATAAATATCAACGACATATTTATGAGGCCACATCAAATGATAATGCATAATTATGTAAAATACTCAATTTTATTTGGTCCAAATTAATCTTTCTCGAGTTCCTGGTTCGAATTCTTATACAAGGTAATTAAGTAATGTAGATCATTTGCCTCGCGAGACTTGAATTAATGGAAATATATAAAGCTACTTACACATTATATGAATATTATTTCGTGTATATAATCAAAGATTATTTATATAAACTCTTATCTCGTTCGTTCTCATTACTAGCCTTGTTACAAACCTCTCTTGTATCTGGTGACATGACAACTCTTTGCATATCGTCCCCGTAGAGCAATTACTAAGTGACATTTTTAGGTAAAATACGGGGACGATATACAATCTATATAAATAACAAAATATATAGATGTACGAGTATATTATATCATTTTGCAACTCCGTTTTTTGTAAATCGCTTTTAATGTTTTTTATTGTGCATCGATTTCAAGTTATGTAATCCCTCTTAAATTTGGTAAAGTTCTGATGATGGGTTCTGGTACAGAGTAGAACTCCCCAACGGATAAGTGTAATTGAACAGTGATTTTAAACTTAACTCATCGCGGATTGTTCACATTTTACTATAATACGGGTTCTCACGATTTGTATTAAACAGTGTTTAAAGATATACTTGTTAGTAATTAATATTACTTGTTAGCAGTGACTTATTATTACGTTAGTAATAAATCTGAATTGGGCGAAGCCGCGAATAATGGCAATACATAATAAATCCTATCAAAAACATTTCATGTAAAATAGGTTGTCAAGACTCACAAGCGCATAACGCTTTTGGTATTAAAATATTATCAGATCACGTAGAGAGAAAAAGACCCTAAGTCTACATGTTATTAACTCTACTAGCGTATTCGCGAAATTAATACGAACTTGATCCTCCCGCTTAATCTCTTTATTTATTTTGTAATTTCATAATACGTATGGAAAGGTAAATGAACAAGCGAACTATATAAAATTTCGGCGTACAAAATTTGAACTGGAAATCATTTGAAAGAAAAAATTAGATTCATAATTTCTCTGCGATTCCACCATCAAATCCTGACTTGGTGGCAGTGGGTGGACCCACTCCCCTCGGAACTATGTTCTTTCGAATAAAAATTGAAAAAAAAAATCAATTCACAAATGACAGGGCAATCGCTGGACATACATGAAAAGAATTTTTTTGATGGTGAAAATGGTAGTGGTATTTTGGCTAGTTGAAGTTAATCGGTCTGATATATCCTTGCTACTACGAAACCCTTAATGAGCGAATCTGACTAGCACTTGGCTATTATACATTTCTTGTTAAGCGACCACATCATCCCGTATAGAAAAAACAACACGTAATAACACAACACAGTAATAGCGGAAGCGTTGTAACCTACAAATTAAAAAATGTTCAACAGAGCCATTGACGTATTAGCAATAATAAGTCAATGACCAGAGCTGATAAATTTTTGAGATTTCAGATCATAATTTACTAAAAAATGATTTAATTTTAACGCTGTACAAAATTTTCTCTTGGTAGTAGAGCCACAAGACTTGGACCATTCGACGCAAATTGTTTTCCGATTTCGAATCTGCAATAAAAAATTGCCATAAGTGTGGGTTAATTACGAGTACAACATTTCCGCTTTTTTGCGTCGATATAAATTTATAGATGCCAAAATACTATTTAACAGGTGTCATTTCGTTCGTAATAGCAATAACACGGATCTAAAGTAAGATATGCTTGCTATCAAAAAATGCTACCAGCGCAGCGGGCAGATATTGAATGAATGTTTTTTCGTGTGGCATTAAATTATTTCATCCCAAAAAGTTATAGTTTTAGGAATCATTTGTTTTAAAAAAAATACCAATAGATAATATGAGTGATTTTCAGATAAGGAGCCAAGCCAACTATTAAAAAGCTTCTTAAAAATTATCTGTTTCTTATTTTTAATTCTAATTTGTGCAAATTTTTTTTTTATCTTTAAAACAATTTAAAGTATTGTATAAATTCGTTAAAAATATATTATAAGTAATATGAAATATATTTGTCAAAAATCACTTGTGTGCCTGAGTCGAAAATTAGACCACATTTTATGAATGTGAAACTTTGCTATTAAATTAGTAGCCCAGAAGTAACTTGTCACTAGTCATGTACCTTCACAGTACCATGGGACAACTGCCATTGTATGTATTTTGTAGTATAATATATTGGCCATAGTATTATTCCTTAACACATTGGGTACTCACGGTGCCGTAGTGCTATTAAAATTTTAATATCTATGTAATTGAAAATTATTTCTTTTAAAGATATTGTAACCTACCTTAACGTAAAACACTTGTTAATATTATCTATCCCAGACACTTGGATCAAGCCATCTTGTGTTTTGTGTTTTTAATAACTTCATAACTTTTTAATAACTTAAGGTTTTCAGGGTTTGGGGTGTACAGGGGTCCATTAAAAGTTCAGCATAAGACAACTCTCCTCGCTCACGGTGCACACTGCCAAATAATAGACTCTACAATAACGAACAGTGTCTGCTGTTGGAGGTTGCTGGGTCCTTTATTTTGATTAAATCACAATTATGATCATGCATTATTGGTGATTATGTATCCATGTATTATTATGTATGTATGATTATGTATGTTTGTACCCACCGGACTAACTGCCACTCTCCTTTATAAATCGGCCGTGAAATTTTCCTCCCTGTTTACTGTATTTTTAACCTGTACCGCTTTGGTGATGCTTCTGATGTAACAAACTTCCATGGCCGGCGTTGACCGCTTCAGGTCAAAGTTTTATACAAGCCAACCATGGAGGGCAAAAATGATTCCTGCATTTTTATATTATGTTCATTTGTGCCTCTGCGCTTAGTTTGTAGTGAAGACAAAACATGGGACACTCCGAAGCCATCTTCTACAATGTTTTGCAGACCACTCTATTTGAAGTTTACAAATGAAAATAAATTAAACATTTTGGAAGAATTCATATTCCGTATCTTGCTTGGGGTAACAAAAATTTAAACTAAAACATTTATAAACCATTTATAACCATTTTATAAAATCATTTATATAATTAACAAACCAAAGTCATTACATATTTTAAACAACGTTATAATCAAACACATTAAAATATACATCATCAACGCGGACAAAGTCGCGAGCACTAGTACAAAATAATATCACATCATATAACATGTCAATGCATCATAAAAATAAATAAATAAAAATAAATAAATAAGGGCGCGTTTATATGACGCGCATGATTGTAGCGCGGCCGCCGCGAAAACTATCTCGTCGTGTAAGTGGGGCCTAACACACCTGCAATTGGATTCCCTATTTCTCGGTGGCTTGGACACCCATGAACCGAGAACAAAAATGTATCTGTCACATAAACATCTGCCCCGGCCGGGAATCGAACTCGGGACACCTCGGGAACAAATAATTATCCTACCGCGGATAATATGTATAGTTACATAGATTCACAAGGTGGTTGTAATCAATGATCTTCCGGAGACTAGCTGGCGTGCTCGTGGATACATCTGAGAATGTAAGCCCATCAAGTAACGAATTACGAACTGTTGTCTCAGGACAGGGTGTTTCTTCATTTAGTAATTGAATTAAAATTTGATAAAAAGCAAGATAATTATAATATTATTCAAATCGGTGTTTGCTGAAGAATTAGCTCAATAAATATACCTTAAAGGAATCCTCGTTGCAACGTATAAACTGTCATAGCAATATGATGTAAGAAATACAAACTTGAGAAGGGACAAAGCAGATTAATGGGTTGGAGAGTGAAAGTTACAGATTCCTTAATATTTTTGCAGTTTATATGCAAATCTTAGCATGAATATGAAATTTCTACTATCTAGGACTTCAGGAAGAACTTTAAGAATTTTGATAGTTGAGCGAGTCAATGGTAATTTTCTACGTATTTTACGTGTTAATAAAATCTAAAGTTTAAAAGCATAATTTGTCCGAGAAACTTATAAGTGTGTTTTATTAGTCTACTAACTACACCTGATTCTTAAAACTTGAGCTCCAGACCTCTACCCTGACCTAAACTATGTGCATGAGGATATGAAAATACTACGAAATGTTTTTTTTATCCAAATAAAGTAATACTTGAATTAGTGTGCGAAACATAGTAGGTAGTGCCGTCTTGGCAGAAGCACTGCCGTGCCCCCAGGTTGAGACAGACTGCTAACGATTGACTCAAATCAATTAAACGTTTCCTTTTAAAGAAACAAAAAATACAGAATAAACAAACAAAAAACAACATTAAATAAGAAATAAAATTAAGCTAAACGTTTCCGGGTTACGAAACACCAAATACAGAAGCTGTAAGCCGTTATAACAATATTTATGTGAAGGCGTAGCGCGAACAGCCATTATATCTCTATTATCACATTCCGATGGATAATAGCCATATAAAATCTAATATGTGTTCATTAATACCAACAGTAATCACACACAAAACAAGACGTAGGTGTATAATGGTAATTATGGCAAGCATAACTTAATAATATTTATTTTATTGCCACGTTTATAACTTGCTACTTGGTATTCTAATTTAACATTGTAAGACATTATTTATTTATTTAATTATTGTCATTATACACACTAACATAACAGGTCACTGGGTCAATGTTATTATTATCTTCTTCCTTTAGCCTACTTACCGGCCGGACGGAGAACAGTTCATTTTATGAAGTTCACTTTCCTGTAATTGGTTTCTAATTCTTTTATTATTTTTTTATTAAATTAATTCAGTTAAAAAATGATCAATTGCTGCTTTATATCATCCTTAAAACTGGTCCTTTAACCATTATTAGAAACTTTATTCATTTTCGTATCTGGGAGCACCGCAGGGCCCTCACCAAGTTAAGCAAAAGCATTCATTTACTCTGTGTTTGTTAAAACATCATACCGTCAAGAATGTTCATAAAAATCATCATCTCATAGTTGCTCACTTAGCGATGCGATGAGTCAAACTTTCAAAGATTTTAACCACAGATTAACGAGCTTTAACTTTAAACATAGAATCACTTAGTTTTCGACGATAGCGTAGTTAGACATTTAACTCGCTACCATTCTCCTACTATCCGTGAAATGTTTTTATGTGAAGTGATTCACCTAAATTATCTACGGAAGGATCAATTTATTTGACTTCAATATGTATGTAGCGACAATGTGGCTTCTGGTGTTTTAGTATGACGAAATTATCAAGTCCACACAATATGTAACTGTCGGAAGGAAGGCTATGAGAAAAGAGCATTATTTACATACAGGAAAAATACTTCTCTGATTCTACGATTATTATGGACATAATTAAGTTACTGACCTTTTAACTTATTTATCTTTTTATATACTTAATGCACATTTAAAATAACAATTTTATCTTCAAATTTAAATGGCTCCAATTTATACAATATTAAAAAATGAAGTTAGAATAAAATAGTAAACAGTAATATCGCTTAGCCTAATTCTCGTTTTAACACAAGGTTAAAATAAGTTTAGTATATTGTAAAGTATTTACATTTATTTATAACTTAATGAGTCCAACATGTTAAAAATAATTCCTAAATGTACACAGAACATGTTGCTATACAAATTATAACTATAAATCAGGGTAAGTGAGCACCCGAGGGATGGAATCCGTTCTCATCGGCAGTGTAATCGACTCTGTATGTGATACCATCAGGGGCAACAAATTCGAAGAATCCCTTAACTCTCATTCCTTCTCTTTCGTTGTCGACTTTCTCGATTTTACCTGCTTCTTCGGCGAGGATTTTGTTCTCTGTCTCGTAGAGGTAATGGTAGCCGTCAGGTTCGACATCGGTCTCTTGACGGATGATACCGTATTTGTAGTCGTAGTTGCCGGCGTTGGCGTTAACGGCGATGGTGGGACGGGGCGGGGCGGTGGGTTTGGCTACGATGACAGTTGGGATAACAACAGGCTTGGCAGTGGTGAATGCGGGTCGACCAGCGCCTGAGCCCGCGCTCCCGCCAGCTCCACCTTCCCGGTCTCCCTTGTAGCCGCTACCACTAAAATAAAAACTACAATGTTGAATCAAATAAATGCACTTACGTACTACGTCTACTCTAGTGAAAATGGCATTTCATTAAAAAATATTCTTTTAATATTGTATCACAGAATGGTTGAGTTACAAGTTAACAACATACATACAAACATACATACAAACAAACATACAACAAACATACATACAAACATACAACATACATACATACAAAGTTCAAAACATACTGTTATGAATTCCGGCGATAATTGGATATCGTTTTCACCATGAAACGATAATTTCCCAAAGTAAATGGTTGTACATCAATGTAACCTGACGATTCTGTAGCCCACTTGGTAGTGATTCTGCCATTTGGTTTTCGGTTCATTTTTCTGTCGGTGTACATATTTATTTATGCGACAGGTAAATGTTAACGATTCGTTTACAGGCTGGGATGTGATTCTAGTGATATTTATTTGAAGAAAAAACTTTAGCATCGTTGTAATTTGGAAGTCGATGAAACGGAAATGACGTGAAAAAGCAACAGTAAAAAGAGACACATTTTAACGTGGGAGAAAATTATATTATTTTCTTCTCACACTGTTCTTATACGTACCCAGACGTGCTCTTGTCGGGTTTGTATTTGATGATGTCGTCCTTGTTACCAATGTAACCGCTGCCAGGGCCTCCCGGGCCGCCGGCATCAGATGAGCCCGTGTAGAAACCGCCAGCACCTCCACGATCACCGCGGTCACCGCTGAAAATCCCTCAAACATCAGTATAAATTTACGACTCTACGGTTACCATGCTAGATAGCCGTTAGAAGGTTCCTGCACTCTGTACTGATGAGTTTTAACTTCTGTTCTCGGTCTGGGTGTGTGTATCCATAGCAACCACGACACAGGGAATTCTAGTGTGGGGCTATGAGTGTATAACGTCATAAGCATTATTAAAATCCCTACTAATATTATAAATGCGAAAGTAACTCTGTCTGTCTGTCTGTCTGTCTGTCTGTCTGTCTGTCTGTGTCGCTTTCCCGCTTAAACCTCTCAACCGATTTTGATGAAATTTGACACAGACAATCTTTAGACCCTGAGAAAGGACATAGGCTACCTTTTATTGCGATAAAGGGATGAAGAGGTTGTAATAGAGGTTGAAAGTTTGTATGGGATTTCTTCGGGTTTTAAGCACAGCGCCATCTAGGGGTGAACCTTCCTAACTTAAAGAATAAGAACGCCTAGCGCCATCTCTTAAAGAACCATGAAACTTTATATTTAAGCACTTGATAATAAGTTTCCCGAAGCGAAGCGAGGGCGGGTCGCTAGTCTATAATATTCTAACATGTGGCTCGTATTCCTGAATCACTATCCTATACTATCACTAATCTTGTTTTTTTAAATACCCATGGGATTGAGATCCAGTATTCTAGGCCGCCTCAATACGGTTAAACAGTTGATTAATAATGGGCTGATACTAAAGTTTAACAAAAGTACCCTTTTAAATTAAGTAAGAATTATTAGAAAACAAGAAATAACTTTTATTCTTACTCGTATTTCCCGCTCCCATCAGGGATCCAACGTCCGGAGCTGTCATATTTTCCAGGGTTGTATTTACCGGGGTCGTATTTGCCGGGGTCGTATTTGCCGGGGTCGTATCTGCCCGGGTCGTACCTACCAGGGGCGCTGGGCTTCCCTGGATCGTTATAATATCTTCTAGTAGTTGTAACGAATGGTTGGGCGAACTGGAAAGGGTTGTACCTAGGAAACATACATACAATATGAACATGATAAAATAATTTGATATTAAACTCTAACGTGTACTTAACTAATATTATTACTCAGTAATGGGGCAGAGATATTGATATTAAATACAAAACTCGTGAGTACCAAGTAGCCAGGCATGGTAACTAGTGAAGCGGGTAAATACCCTAGTTACCCTTCACACTGGTTAAACTGGATGGACCCCACAAGACAACAAGACGAACCGTTGACTCAACATGGTCGAAACCCCTAACGTTGTCTAAATTTATATTTTGCAAGTAGATCAGTAGTATTCACCATGATAAAAGTATAAGATTTTAAAGAAGAAATTAATATAATTTTAAAACGATAACAATGAAAATTATATAGCACCCGCTTAGTTATTCAAAACGTTACTCAGTAAAATTCAGCATTGTTTGTTGGTTAATTGAATCAAGCGCTGTTGTTGTTCCTATTCTATTGTAGTTGAAAGTTGAAACCTCAAGATTGAATACTCTCTCTCTAATTGAAAACGACAAGACATATTTTTAATTACTTACTTTCCAGTTTCAGCCGCCATGGCCACTGTGGCACACACACATAGGAGCTGTAACGCGAAAAAATATTATTTTTTAACTTATCAAACTTTGTGTAAATATAAAAATGTCCATAACTATTTAAAAAAATGCATATAATCAATTAAATATGTAACTGTAACTATTTTATTTTTTGAGACACATAAAAGACATTTAAAGAATTTTCAGTAACTGAAAAATTATATGAAGCTCTATTTAAACAATTTTGGATAAGATTGAATGTGTATTAAAATGAATTAACTAATTTGTATTAACTATATTTTAGTCTAATTCCATCACATACCACTATGCCACGCATTTTCTGTTATTGTCTACGAGCTTAACTAATGAATGTGCTGTTTCACAGATCGGATCTTATTTATACCTTTTTTTCATCTAATTTTATGAAGTGATTCCACTGTCCAGTTCCTCTCATTTATAATGTGTAGTTTGAAATTAGCTATTCAATAACAAGGTTTCTCAATCTTTCTGCTTATTAAAATTGCGCTCTTTTATACTAAGGTGTCAAAATAACAGAGACATGTTACATGCTATTGTCTAAAATGTGATAATATGTATTGACCATAACGTCGCTGTAAAAATAAAAGGATTCTGCCTAGATATTTGCAAACTCTATTAGATAACGATAACGTGTATTATTTTCTCGTACATTAAATGCTAAATGTCCATACCATTCAAGGCTGGAGTTGTTTTCATTTCTTTGCAATCCATAAAGTCAAGGAGCAAAGAAACGGAAAAAATGAAAACTGCTATTCTCATTCCAAAACGTAATTTCACTATTTAGAATCAATATGGATATATTTTTATTTATTTCTTTTGTATAACATGATTATTATCTAAGAAAAACACTACAAACACAATTACACTTTAACCTTAAACCACCCAGTAAATACACAAAACGTAGGAAAAACACCAACTTACTTCAGATACCAAAAGCCCGGACACGTTATGGTCTAACAAGCATTGAACATGAAGGAGCTAGAATGTACAATAACTTACCACAACATATTACCAACGTAAACTCTACTACTAAATTTAAAACACTGCTAAAAAATTACGTTCTTAATTACTCAACAACATACACACACACGCAATCACTCACATACACATTGACATACAGACCTCCGCAAACACACGCACGCACGACACACACACACACACACACACACACACACACACACCACACACACACACACACACCACACACACACACACACACACCACACACACACACACCACACACACACACACACACATAAAATAACAATTAGTTACAACAAAACAAAATATACAACTTCGCCGAACAAAAATATACTCTACAAATTTAAAGTTTCTCATTTTAAGTGACATTGTACTATTTTGTGTCCTATGAGAAATAAAGATTCTTTAAACCGAAACCGAAAGTGGTTTTTTTTTAAAAAAGTGACCTCATAAAAGTCTAATAATATTACATTTATATACACTAATAGAAGGCAAAAAGCAATTTTATATTAGAATATTGAGGCTACATATTTGGACTGAATGATTTTTCAAAATGTCTACTGAGGTGACTTATATTAAAGTAGAACAAATGATTATAACCTAATTCTGCACTCAAACAACGAGATGAAATTCTAAACATTTTTTGTATATCTTTCTTTCCTAGCTTTACGTGAAAACCATAACAATAATGGTTTTCGAAATATTTAAAACTCAATTTTTAACGAAATATTGATCAACTTATTACTCACTAACCCGCTATTATTATTAGACCCGCGCTCAAATTTATTTTAACACGCGTTAGTTTTCAACTTACGCAAACTCCTAGCAAATTCATTTAAATTATAATATGGTGTAAAGGATTAATTACTTAATACTATATCCGTCTAAATAGCTTTCTAATTAATTGCATTGTATGTGACATTTTTTTTAAACTTAGAATGGGTATAAAAGAATAGTAAGCTATCCCTAAAAGATAGACATATTATGCCATACTTTATTGTACACCTATAAAAGACCTAAAGAATAGGTATTATTAAAAATTAAAAAAACTACAATTTTAATTAATTTCACTCTATTAAATGGCAGCCACACATTTGTTTGGGTTCAGTTCTACTCTAAGTTTTTCTTAGTCTAAGGTTTTTGAAAATCTTTTTGATTGTAAGTTTTTGATTATACCTTGGGTGTAAGTCGTTGTAAGTAGTATAAAAACATAAAATAATTATGCTTTTTATACTACCTACTTACAACGACTTGATCCGTCATTAATTTTGGAGTTTACAGGAAACGTTATCTAAACGGTAAAGTGATTTTAGAAATAAAGGAGAACATTCATGTACACAATTAAACAACCTCCCAAGCATTCCCCAAGCTCCCAAGCTCCTCAAAGCATTCTCCTCAGTTCCGTCGAGGAATAAATATTTAGCTCTTAAAAATCATTACAGTTTGAGAACCAACGGATAAAGTGATTGTCAACTCATCTCAACTACGTTAAGTTTGACCTATTCTTACTAGGTGCGTAAACCGGCTGGTGAACACATGCATATCGAGCTATATACATATTATCTCTCGTCGATCGTTAGGCAAGGACAATATTATATCAACAAATTGATAAAATACGACTTTTGAGATCATTGTTTATGCAATAATTCCAAATTTTTGGTCCAGATAAGACATCTTAAAATTGATTTCCATTATTTTATCTAGTTTTAGATTTGTTTACGATGTAGGCGTTGGATACCCGCCAGGCAATAGATTAGGAAAACGGAAGCATGTTTGTTGTATTGAAGGTTATGCAAGGCGACAATTTTTATTTTTTCTTTAAGTATAATAAAAATTTTAACTGATCGATGTAATAGAGGTAGGTATTCATATCGTATACGTCATCTTCGCGAACCGACTACCTACTCTGTACTCTGGATTATATTTAAAATTTTCCCTGGATATATTCCCAAGCAAGTTGTAATTTATTCTCAGCATGTCTGAAATAATACCGATTAATAGTGATCACATTTTGATAATGTATCTAAATACTTATTGCTAGGTGCAATATTAATGAAATACAATATTAATGAATGCAGTATCGTTATAATCACAAACATGAATATAAAAGCTTATTCTATACTACTTAATAATAAAGCTGTAATAAAACTTTTACTGGGAGTCTTTATTAACGCAATAGCATCTGTTTGTCTGTTAGACTAACAGACAAACAGATTCTATTGCGTTAATATAAGTACTAACAGTGTTAGTCCGCGGTTTTGTACGCGCTAATCACCGAAACGACTTATCTGATTTGGAGGCGGTTCACTAATATATTGTGGTAAATAAATAAATAAATAACGCTATACACTCATAGCCCCACACTAGGATTCCCTGTGTCGTGGGTGCCATGGACAACACACAAGACAAATACACACACCCAGACCAAGAACGGAAATTTAAATTCATCATTCAAATTTCCGCCTCGCTGGGAATCGAACCCAGGACCCTCGAAACGGCGATCCGGCGTGTTAACCATTCGGGTCGTAAGCTTCATTTAACATGTAGTGTTTGTTTTATTTCAATCGGTTGAGAAATAAAAAAGTTATATCAGTTTAAAGAATCACGTCTAACAATTTCCAAATGTTCCGAATAAGGGATAATTATGTCCCTTTTTCCTGAAGCGAAGTAAGGACAGATCCAATAGTAAACTTTAAGTACTTTTCATTATTATAACTAGAACTAGATGATTACACTAAATACTGTCACAGTCTAAACTATAAATAATAACAAAAAAATATAGCACTTGATAAATTCGTTACTTATGTAATTAACACATAACTTTAATTAGGTTAAATAAAAGTTAAGGCCGCATACAACATCGTAATTCGCTAACGTACGAGGTAAGAATAACAACTTATTAAATCAAGAAAGGTTCGGCTATTTATCCTCAAGTCCTATGTGTCAACTAAGTACATAATAAAAGTACAGCCGTCCACATATAAGAAGGCATCGTCGGTGACGTCATCGTCATGAAAAATGATAATGCCCTTCGCTGTTTCGGTTCAATACCTGGTCACCTTCACCACCGGACATCAGTAACAAAAATTCAACGGCATCACAGATGCGATGTGACGAAAGATGAGAGAAGAATAAATTACTGGCTGTAAGAAATATAACATTAAATATTTGTGTTCCCCAAAACAGACCTTTTCAATTGGCTCATTCTGGCAACCCAAAAATACTTCGACCTTATATTTTACTGGCCTACAGAATAGTTACAATTAGTTATGCAGCGGCATAGTACCTTAAAAGTAGGACGTATTATACTGATTTCAACTTTTTATATTCACTTTTTTGTTACCCTATACTTGCAGTATGTAGCTACTTTTCTGTAAATCGTTACTAGCATATATTTTTAGATTTATTCATATTTAATCGCTTATGAACTATATAAATAGGCTGTTTAGTTACATCTGTCAAATTTATCAATTTTATCTGTGGTTTTGTCGATGGCTTATAGAATTAACATAATATCGATTACCATACGCCTACAATTTATTAGTTGACGTATGTACGTTAATAGGGGTACACCGGAAGACATTTTTTAATAAATGAAGTGGCTTGTCAAAACACGAATAAATTAATTATAAGTAACCAAATCAGATCATTTTTCAAATCAGATCAGACCACCGAGGAGGCGCCGGCTTCTGTCGTCGCATATGACGCCCTGTTTTGCCAGAGTGAGTAGAATGTGTGAGTAAAAAGGGGTCAGTATCCTAGGCCGCCTCAATAATTTTATTATATTAAACAACTTAATGCTTGACTACAATCTCATCTGATGGTAAGGGGCGATGAAGTCCAAGGTGTTGAACGCACTAACTTATAATTATTAGTCTATTCACTCTCCTCTTAAAGACTCCCACATCATACACAGGTGAAAACACCGACGCGGGCAAACTATACCAGTCGCAGTACGCACCATTTTTCCGTTATTTTATGGTCTTTTAACAATCATCCATGAACCAGCAATGAAAATAAAATGCCAACAATAATGTTTTAATTGATATTTCCTCATATATTACCTACTACTTGACTTTTTGGTTTTAAATGGCTACATAAATCAGTCATCAAAGTTGATCTATGTAAATAAAATCACTTAAGAGGATACCTACCTGCTGTTGTTGTGGGGCTCAGCTGCAGATATATAGTCATTATTTATCTTACAGAAAAGAGCAGTACGTGCCATTTACAACCTCAGGCCAAGGGATTCGCTAAGAAATCTATTTTGAAGATTTCTATTTTTTATGGTAACTTAATATTTACAATTAATGTGAAAAATCGATCTCATTGATTAAATAAATCATGATTATTTAATATTTTTTAAATTACAGTCACGTGACTACGAACGCCAATGGCGACGCGTGACGTCACATGTTGAAAAACGAAACAAACTTGACATAATATTTTTGGTCTTTCCGTTCAACCAAACAGCTCTTCGTTTTGCAACATATGACGTCACACGTGTGGCCATGACAGTTTGACGCGTTTTTTGACGGAAACGTCAAATAGTTCATGAAAATATAAAATAAAATATGTAACAGTTTGTATTTAACTGAAATATTAATATTTCAGTTAAATTAGACCATTTGGCAAACTATGATTTAGTTTTTCAAAATTAGTCAACTAGCCTATTTGGATAATTCACACTTTATCTATATAAATAACAGCCTTTGTGTTATTCTGATGCAGTAAATTAATTTTGCCGGTCATAAGCTTGATTAAAATACAAAAAAGTTGAAGTTTTTGAACCCACAATCTCAGGATCTGGAAGCCGGGCCCTTCCACCTTTGGCCACATCTCGATTTTTTGGATAATTCACACTATATAAATTATATATACATGTAACTTTATAAATTATAGCCTATGTGTTATTTATATGTGTAAGCAATATTATTGTGAAGTTTCATTAAAATCCATTCGGTAGTTTTTGCGTGAAAGAGGAACAAACATCCTCACAAACTTTCGCATTGACTAGTAGGATAGTCATTCTTTGTTTTTGCTGAAAACTGTTATCCAATATTCTTTGTCTAAATCTTCATATTGTGACGAAGTCCGTTTCATTCGAATTGCTTGCGAGTGGACAGGTGTACACCAACCGTCACTGTTCTAGGTTGATATCAAAGAAATCATTTTACCTCACCGCCGCATTTAATAAATATTTATTTATTATAACCAACAACTACATGCATAGCATAAAACGAATTCTGTCCGTCTCGCGACAAAGCGATTATCTCAAAATAAAACTCAATTATTTTTAGGGCCTGTTTCACCGGTTACGGATAAAGTTCCGGATAGCCTATTAGGAACTTAACTCCCAAATAAACTACAACTTTTGGTTTCACAGGTCTCGGATAGAAGTATCTGACAGATAAAGTGTTGGTTAAGATAACTGCCACTTCAAGTGGCTGTTAGAGGCGTTATCCGACGGATAAAAAATCTGTCAAGTCAAATGGCGGGAACGAAAAAAATAAAATGTCACATGTCTTGCGTTTCGACACATTTAGAATTTGAATACCCAGTAAAGCATAGGAATCCTACTATTTCCTTTCTATATTGATAAATTAAACTTGATAATATAAGAAAACTTGACTAGGATTATTTTGATCAAAAAGTATTTTATTATTTAGGTTTTTAAAATTGTTTTCAAATGACGATAATTTACGTAGTAGTAACGAAACGCAAAAAAGCGACGTTGCCGTTCCGTCAATTGTCAAGTGGCCGATAACTTTATGTATCAGTTAATTTATCCGGGAGTTAGATGGTGAAACAGAAAAAAGTTATTAGCAGCCTATAACTGGTAGATAGCATTAAATGTCAGATAACTATCCGGAACTTTATCCGTAACCGGTGAAACTGGCCTTAATGTTGTTAACGGTCACTTGCTCGCTAAATTTAATGAGAATTTGTTAGAAACTAATACTAAAATAGTCCAAAATATAATAACAAAACCTTATTACGAATATAGTACAGAATTGAAAATGCTCATATAAAATATATATTTTATTATACATATTATGTATATTTTCCCGTTTTACATAGGTCAACAAGATATTCAGCTAAGAGCAGGTCATCTAAATACTAGTAACCACTAAATATATTATAATAATACAAGATTTTGTTAGCGGCGCTGTCTGTAAACAATTCTTAATTCAGTAAAAATACTAAATCTATAATATAGAAACATCTATATTATCAGTTTTCTTTATTTCCTCTTCCGTCATTCTTGGCTGACTATGCACCGGTGATGCATTAGGTTACTGATGTCCGTGAGCGACGGTGACCACATCCCAGGGTGACTCGTCTGCACATTTTTAGGCTTATACATAAAAAAAAATTAGGCCTTTGAAAAATATCTTTATACGTATACCTAAATAGCAGACAACGAACAATACGAACGGGTCACGTAATGGTAAATGTTCACCGTAATAATAACAATAAATAATATAACAGAGTGTATTTTTAAAAATAATATTAAAAAAAAAACCTACTTTAAAACACATTAACCTATTAAAAACCAGGAAGTGAACTACATCATTCAAATTTGCATTAAAACGAGTTTGTGAGTAAGAAGATCGTCCGCTAAGTAGTTTTTTTGTTAATTAAAAATATTTTATAGATAAAACAGTATGTGTCAACTTAACTGGTCTTAATTACTTAGTGGGATTGTGGTCAAGTTTTAACTTATAATTAATAAAAATATATACATATAATTATCACACGTACGATGACGTTACCAAAAAATGTATACACTCGTACCACGCACTAGGATACTCTGTATCGCCAGTAGCATCTCTAACACAAATAACACATCACTAACATATGACCACCCCGGGTCATGGGGTTATATTGGCCCCATGACCCGAGACCAAACATTTATCTGTCACATAAATACCTGCCCCGGCCGAGAATCGAAGCTATGCAATAAAAATACATCGTTGCAACAACGATGTTACTGATCGCACGTGTGAACAGGATACACTCGTTGGTTATGTCATTCGCAAGTGATAGACTAAGATAGGGAGCGGTTGGGAGTAGGATGTGCGGTGAGGTGACCTATAGTGCTATAAAATCTGCTATGTTAATCCTAATAACGTACCTAAAATAGATGCTTACGAAAACTCTCAGAATCTTACACCTACGCACGAAATACCTAAGGTTTGCATATTATGAGACCTCTACACTTAATCGAAACTCATAATAAGTATTTATCTGCGACATAAACGCCTGCTAAGGCTCCAAGACTCAAGATCCCTTTCGTCTGGTCACTAATGACTGAAACTGAAACTATGAAATCCAAACGGAACTTTTCCAGGGAGCTGTTATTAGAAATATCATATCACTTATTTTTATGTAAAAAATCTATAACGAAATTAGCAATGTAAAAGGAATCGCTGACGAAAAAGATGTCGAATACCTATCCGCACTATTTTTGCTCTTTGATTCTGTGACCCGAAACATTTAAAAAACACCTCACGGTTAAGATTTAAAAGGAGGGTGTTAACTAGGTGTTAGCCTAGTAAATAAGTCTACCACCAAGGTCAGGATAAATCTCGATAGTACGAAGCTCAGCGGCCACCTGACGCCATAGCCTCGCTAGTTGTTCTGCAGTGTACTGGTACAGAAATGGAATATTTCATCAATATGGCTTCTTTAACCTAAATTAATAGCCCACTGAGCACGGATCTTTCCTCGGAGGCCTAGATACTCTACCATTCTTCTCATCTACAATGCGGATTGGTGGAAGGGTAACTGGCCAACCCAAATATGAGATATTAACGACATAATTATAAATAAATACATAGTATGCCTTCCAAATAATAAACATTTTGTTTTTATTTCAATGCATATAAGATAATATTTTTTTCAGCATCAGATATTTTGCTGGCTATTTAAATATTTAAAAATGCGTAATAATTATGTAATTACTAATAACTCATTAGTTACAAAATAAAAATGGTTTATTAATATAATTTAGCAATTTTTTAATCATCTTAAGACATGTGAAGCTACCAAAAATTAAATCAATCGACTAATCAGCAAATTTAATCAATACTGATATATTATGTTAATAAGTACAAAAATTTCAAAAACATGTGACATAATTTTAACATAATTAATAATTTATAGTACCAAGTTAATGTTTGGTTAATGTAACTGTATTTTAATCAGTTCAAGAAAACGTTTTGTATAATTATGTTAACGTAGATCTTCGGAACTTTGACACGGATCTCGATTCAATGATATCCTTGAAATATGTAAATTATATTGCTGCTTTGCAACTATACCTACTCACTAATGCAACAATAAACAACATATGTTATTTGTTTTCATTGAAAGGAAGACAGTAGTTTATGTAAATTATGTCGGTGGTATTATGTCGTAATTATTTCATTCTAATGATCTAATTGGAGAGGTTTGTAGAGCGCTTCTCGGTTGAGAGTAAACCTGAAATGTTTTTACATTTTTACTACACATATAAAGGGCAAATTAAATACTTGTGTTTCGTTTTACAATCCATTATAATGAATGACAATATTCCTTTGTTTTTAATAATAATAAATTTATTGTTGAAGACGGCTTGTTCGCTGGCCAGTAACAATTTGCTGGAATACCTTAAACCTTTGAAAGACTCCCAACTCATACATAATTATGTCTCCTCGCCACTCCTCAAACTCTTCTCCACTCCTCAACCCCGCTCGCTTTCCATAACACGAACACAGAGAAAACTCGCTGTTTAGCCTATTGGTTAGCTGGTAGAGAATGCAACTCGCCATTTGTACCGTAATATTTATTTTGTTGTGGTCAATAAAGCTTAAATAAACAAATACCACTGCTGTATTGAATAATAATAATTCTATGAAATATTCCATTTTATTTTATATTTACAAAGAGAATGAGTTAAGAAAATGACTATAAATTCAAGATAATATTTTTAAACGAATCCAGTTTGTTTGATTGAACTCCATTAAGCTGCTACAGTGCGTAATCAGTAATCACATAGGTTACTGGCCAACCCAAATATCATAAGTTCTTTAACTATGCCATCCGAAGATCTCTGACATAGCTCAATCACAAAGTAGATGCTCAACTGAATCGGTAATGAACGGCTTAACATCATAACATGCTTCCGAAGCACAGAAGCGGTTATCCAACGATCGACTTATCCGTGTTGACCACTTCTATATGATATTATTATTACCTATATTATGCTAAATATACGGCGGTCTATTCATAAACGGTGTATCCATAAATCTTTTCGATATAAACATAATTTTCGTTTTAGAGATAATATGTTATTTTAATGAGCCTATAACCGCTCGTTAAGTACTATTTAATTCATAATGAAATGTTTTGGTTTGCACAATTGCTTAGATACTCTACTACAACAGGATCAAGTTGATCCTGTAGTAGAGTATCGAGTATCTAAGCAATTGTTTGATAACAATATTTTTTTTAATGATTATTTTATTTACTAAATTCTCCCCTAAAAACCTATAACAATATTTTATAGGTTAGGTAATGTAGCACAGGAGCACTTACTTATTTGCCAGTCAATCCACCGTATTAGTGAAGTAGTTTGTGGTATACCTATTAAAACTGTGTTGTAAAAAATAACACATAAATAGTTTATAAAACTTGACGTACCTATAGAACTTTAATAACACAGTACATGCTCTACATATAGGTACCACGGCATATACCTACCCACTTTAAGAAGATTCACTTCTTTCCGGATACGATATGGATTTGCAGGTATATGGAATTAAACATGGACAGAACAAGTCTAAACATTTTTTTTAATAGTTGTTACTAGAATAGGTACCCATTAAGTTCCCCGAAATAAGGTGGGTGTGCGTGTCCTGGGTGAGCATGGGTTCCTGTCGATAACAAAATGTTTTCTTTGGATATTACAGATATCCTCATATGACTAAATTGGCTAGTCAGTAGCCAATGAGTTCAAAAACATCGTAATTGTCATATAACGCGGAAACACCGCTAGCCGTGGCTATTTTATAATGTCTACTAGGTATTACATGACAATAAAGTTGGAAAATGTATGCATATTTTACAAATGTGTCACCGTACCTTGAACTTCGACTATTTAATATAATGGAATCTGTAATAATAAGTAGGCTTCAACATTAATGGCCGACTAGTGAGCACAGGTCTCTTCTCATATCTGAGGAGACCTAGAGCATACTCTACCACGCTGCTGGGATTGGTGAAAGGATTGGTGAAAAGCCTTAGTGGCCAACCCAAGTGCTGGGAATTTTTAAGTCGCCTGAAGGCATCCGACATGGCTTAACTATTGCTTCCAAATGGTATCCACGGCAATAGAGTAAATAGGACAATGGGATTGAATTCAACCACTGACTTTGGTTTTAATGCAATTTTAACATACGCGAATAACGGACAGATAAACATAGACTATTATTACTTATTCTCGATACTCCAAAAATATTTATTTATAAAAATATGCAATGTACATGCAATAGGTACTTTAATTATTATTATAACTAATTATGTTTAGATTATGGCTGGATGGATGGAGATGGAGGCTGCCTCAAGCATGAGGGAGGTGGCTAGCCAGTTAAGCTTCGGAGCTACCACCAAGCTGGGGGATTCAGTTACCTTAAGACGCGTTTTAGGTTAAACCTGTAATCTAGGGTGTAGGAAGCTAAATCCTGGATTACTGGCATGAGAATAGGGTTATTTTTCTAGGCCCCAATGCGGCCAATATTTGCTTTAGCTTTATTTTTGTTCTCACGAAATTACAATAACAATTTCGTATCTACGTATCGTTAGTCCCTTAAAATAACTAAAGGCATTCAGGTAATATTACCGTTACATGATACCTAACACATAACAGTAATTTAATAGAAATTTCGGTACGGGTTAGTACAAGTCCCTGTTGGCCTTCACAACGATCGGCAAGTGTAGTCTTTAAAGGTATTAAAATTATCTACTTTGTAAACATGCGTCCTACCAACGACGTGTACCGACCGATATAATAGCAAAAGCGTGATCTCCTACTGTTAACTGTTAACGTTCGAAACTTGTATAGGTAAGTATACATATCTAATCTAATACCTTTAAACGAGCAATTCTTATATATATATATAATTATATATAATTGGAATCTCGGAATCGGCTCCAACGATTTTCATGAAATTTAGTATATAGGGGGTTTCGGGGGCGATAAATCGATCTAGCTAGGAATCATTTTTAGAAAATGTCATTTTATTCGTGTTTTTGTAGTCCCAATTTAAACTGAAAAATATGACTCTTCCTGACATCTATTGGCGAATAATAATACTTTTTTGTGAGCAACTAATTGCTTTAACGACACAACAGCAGATGACTTTGTTAAGTAACACGAAGTCAAAAAACACAATTTATAAAAAAAAAATACCGTGCAAAGCTCGGTCATCCAGATATTAGTATTATATGCGAGCGGCGTACCCAAATCACGCGTGCCGAGCGTTACAGATATACGAACTCAACTTTTAAAACTCTGGTTAGTTGGTAGTTAGGGGGCATTTTTAATAATACCTGCACCTGAACTGCATATAAGTATAACACCAGCGTCTCATTGTCCTGGCTTAGATATCAGCAGATAGCAGTCATTAATACGTGGCTCGTCTGCTTTTTCGTCAGCGCTTCAGGCAATATACTCCTATACGAATAGTATATGTATGTCTGGTGGCAAAATGTTAGGCAAGTATACCCTTCACTAATCCCCAGCGGTCAACGTGGTATACTACTAACAAATGTAGAGAAATAAGTATGATAATAGTACAGTCCAAGTTTCCTAAATTACGAAAAGAGAACCGAGATCGGCAGTAAGCTACTAAATGTTGTAAGTTTTCGAACACCTTTGATGATACAACCATTGTCTTATGAAGATGGTTGCATTCGCAGACCTCCAAAACTAGTTAAGCTTGTTTAAATGTCAATGTACCACCTCCAAAATAAATAAAAAATACCGGGATTATGACTCCAATCACTCAGTTATTGCACACGCCCTCGATGAGGTAAAAAAAATATATTTTAACTAGGATAAATAATTTGATAGCATATTGAATTTTGTTAATGATCCTTAGATATTGTGCACATTTCAGACGTGTTTTCTTTAAATTTCTGGGATCACAAGTATCAAGAAGGATTATCCATCCTTCAAAAGCGTTGATCGAACTAATATTTTATCTTGATAGTACTTATTATATTTTTAATAAAATGAATACTGAAAATTTGTTTACTTAGAACATTTTAAAATGTTTCCGTTCAACCCATTCATGACCCAATACAGGGCACGGATCTGTCTTCATAGCTGAGGAGGCTTAGGGCATGCCTACTTCACCACGCTGCTTCAGTGCCAGTTGATGGAGGGGTAAGTGGCCAAACGCCAAACCAAGTGTTGGAAGTTTTCATGCCACCCGAATCCCCTACTATGACTTAATTACTGCTGCGATAACAACCAGGGCCGATGGCTTTACGTGCCTTCCGCATAGATGTAGAATACATTTATGGTATCTATGGTCCTCCGAACCACCTAATTTTTTTTCGTCGCTAACTGTCAAATCAACTGCCCCGCTGTTGTATAACTCGGTTGGTCACTTAGGATCTACATAAGCCGCCGGACTATGAGCTCTTCCATACCTATTTAAATGTATACCTATCGGGAATACTTACATTTCCCAACTACGAGGTGAATCATGAGATGTTTAGGATGTACACACAGTAAAGAAAGTTACAGAACATTTAATATCCTAAACGGTTATAGCCATTAGTGACGTTGGGGTATAATACAAAGTACTCTGTGCGTTGGGGTCAGTCGGCGATTTCGCGCCGCGGATCTGACGTCAAGATAATAATGATAATGCCGAATGGTATGTGACATAAAATGTCAAACTCAGGGTAACGCCATCTAACGTTAGATCGACAAACTCTTTTATATCTGTGTTATGCAACCAGTTTAAAAATACATTCGTTCTGATGCCTTGTCATAGGTGGAGCTACCAAGCGAGTTACGTCGAAGCCGGACGTTGCCTACGAAAGTTTTTAACGTGGCACGAAGAACAAATACATATATAATAGGTACAATATGTGCAAACTAGATGGCAGTGTCGTTTATTCGACAATTAATTGAAATAACCCACATACAACAGTTTTGTAGCTTATAAATACATAACAGATGAATCGAGTGAAGCAACATCCGACGCGGTCACTGTGGTCAAGGGTCGGATCGACAACCACTAGCAACAAAATTTTATTAACGCTTTCTTGGTTTAACGATTTGACCAATCGCGGTATATAATTACTTATAACTTATTATGTTGTTATTATAACGGCGCAGCGCAACCTTTAACAATACAAGTCGTAATATCAAGGTGCTTACCTACTCACCGGGAGCATAATTATGTCTGATTACAGGAACTTTAAACTAACGAGGTTAATATTTATATAGGTAGGTATATAGGTATGTATGTAGGTTATTTTAATTTAAATCAACAGCTCCTTGTATTCTATTATTATTTATAAGTTAGCTTAACTACAATCCCACCCGATGGTGATTGTCGACGTAGTCTTGATTGGTGAAGCAAAAACTTAACAAAATCTATTCACTCTTGACTTGAAGACGCCCATATTTTCAAGATTCGAGCATTTGTAAAACCAATGTAACTAATATAACAAAAGAAATGTACCTATACTAACCCACGTCATACAGCGGCAAGTTTATAATGTATGTCTATAATTTTTGGAAAAAATAAAGATTATTAAAGATAGTAATAATAAGTAAATGATTAAAGATTAAAAAATTCGCACGTTGAATGCCAATGTTCGTGTTTTATAAAATTCAAATTTAGTGAGGGTTGTAAAGTAATGTTTAAACTGGAATTTTGATTGTTTGTTTGATTGTTGAAGCAAATGCCCTCAGTGAGGGAGCACCTTTAGATAGCAATCTCTTAGCTTGTCTGGGGCCTTCGACCCGCACAGAATTTCCGGCATTTGGGTTGATCACTAACCCTTGTACTCTTTATACTTCTTTGTAGACCATTTTGTTTTGGCCACTTAAAGTTCAGATTTTGCAGTCTCGTTATTTGTTAAAGAAATATCAATGAAATAATATACATAGATAACTATGATGTTATGTTATATGCTTACTACTATATTATGGTTGCTCGGTAGATACTCTTTCTGAATAATTTTCACGCAACCTTTTAAATATTACTTACTTAAAATGATGATGGCTCAGCAACTAATGTCAACTCGATTTTTCTATAAAATAATGTATATTTATTAAAACTTTTTTTGATTGAGAAAACTTTCGTAATAATGCCGAACTTTTTGCGAGAAATTTTAGTTTAAATGGTTTGTCCTACAGAAAAATAACAATAAACACAAATACTTTGTCTTCAGTACAAAATATGTACAGTGTAAGTGAGAACTTATTCATCCTTTTTATTTCCGCGAAAGCTTTAATAAATTTATTTATAAGATGAGTTAAAACTAAAATGTATAAAGCAGGGTATAAAGTGAAAAAAGAACACAAAATAAATAAAATACTTTTAAGATAACTATTTACAGGAAACATACAAACGGTACAAAATATTTTATATACAAGTATTACAAAACATCCGGCCAGCTATATTCATATTGGGTAAAACCCGTGAGGCGGTAGGAAAAGATCCTTTATAAATAAACTCTGGCAAACGAGTTTGTTGTGTAAATTGCATTAATGACATTTTCATCATTTAATTAACGCCTTTGAGGTTGAGGAGGGGCTGTGGCAAGGTAGTCGAGGGCGCGCTGGATATCAGCTGGGATAGGGGGAGATGTAGGCAGATGAGCCCCCTCAGGTTGGAATCCATTCTCATTGGCAATATAACGTAGCTGGATTGGACCTTCGTCGCTTTGGTACTGGTATTGGCCCTGTACTTGCAGAGCCGGCTCCTCCGCTCCAATGTTCTTCAGGGAACCTGACTCGTCAGCATCGATGCCGTTGCCAGTTTCATATGCATACTGATAGCTGCCATCAGGGTTAATCTCACTATTCTGGCGGATAATAGGGATTGGTTCTGTCTGCGCCTGGGGAGCGGCTAAGGCAACCGCCAAAAGACATAGGATGATCTGGAAAATAAATAAATTACAAATCAAAAACTTTTCATATAAACTTAATTAATTGTTCGATAACATAGATTGGTTGGTTTTAAAACTACAAGATAAAATTAGACTCCCACGATATTTGCGTAAAAAACGTGGGAGTCTCTTTTACATTTCGAGATCCGTTTTAACATCGATTAATAGCAAATGAGAACCGCTACACACTCATAGTACCACACTAGGGTTCCCGGTTTTGTGGGTGCCATGGACAACTCATATAGTCACGAAGACACTCTCCCAGAGCGAGAACGAAAATCTAAACTCATCATTAAAATTTCCATTTCGCTGGGCATCGAACCCAGAATCGCCCCAACGGCAGTCCGGCCTGGTAACCATTGCGCCATACGGGTCATCGATTGTTATATAAAGGTTAATAAGTTCCAGCTAAATGTTAGCCATGAACTGTTATTATAATATTGTTGAAACCTAGTCGTTTTACGCTTTGTTACATGAAACCAATATCACTTGTAAATAATATACACTGTATTCAACGTTATCACTGCCACTTACTATAACTTTCATGTTGGTATTGATATGTCGGTGAAGGCACTAGACAATGATCTTCTAAGAGTTGTTATTCGGTATATATACGAGTGGTTCACTGCACCGCCTACCACCATTGGGTGGTATTGCACCATCCGCCGCGTCGAAATAAATTCGTCTAAATTGTCTGCGAGCTTACCTAGTCATGCGTTTGTATATGTATGGTGTCCATGAGTCAATTTTAATTGTCACATTGCAATCCTTTACTACTGCAATATTTAAAACTATTTCACAATTTGATTTTTTAATAGCCGCCACTCAATCAGTTAATAACAACATGAGATTACACTACTGATAAAATTCATTAATACTCGTATTGATTGTCCTGTAATTATGTTTTAAGAGATTCATTTATTCATTTAATTTTAAAGTTTAATTTATTACCTTCGCACTTTCTTTTGTTAAACCCTGCTTACTTTTGCCCGATATTTTTTTTCACGTTTTGCGCACTCAATAGTTTTTCGGGTAATTTTCCTTGTTCTCTTAATAACGGGGATGAATGAAAGCCCATCCCCATTCCTGGACGCACAGCCGGTATCCATCCATACGTGGTTAACCATTAGGTTAGTATTCGTTATGCCATATCGGAGGCGTTCTGGTGGCATAAAATTTCCGACACTGGAGTTAGCCATTAACCGCTTCACCAATCCGCACTGGAGCAGCGTGGTGGAATATGCTCTAGGACTTTGCACCTTTGCGAGAATCCCAAATGTCTTTGCAGCCGTCATTAGCCTTGGATTCAATGAACCGATGAATACTTCAACTCCCAACACCTGAATGCGGTCAGTGCATTCCAGAGGTACATTTTGATTAGTAGGAACCAAGGTGAACGGCGGTAAACAGTTTTTAAGGAGTTCAATTTGTCAAGATTGGCATCGCGCTACTTGGGCACTGACTAGAGTATGAGATATGAGATTCGTATGTTCCACCATGACCTCTCACAACCTGTCGTCTCCATACCCATATCGATGATAACTCCAATATACCGTTCGCTCAGTAAGCCGTTTATTACCCAGCCAATAAGGCCAATTGTTGTGCAACATTTGTTTTTCTGCTTGAACGCATTGTTGTTGAACTAAGTGCGCGCTTTACCACAGTTTGGAACGTCGGAGAAAGCGATGAAAAATTCCATCCGTGACGTATCACGTAGGTTATAGCGACCACGCAGCTCGAAGGGTGCCGCCAAGGATAAGATGCAGAATTTCCGCATCTCATCCCAATCTGGATCTGTGATGCTATAGGGACCGCGCGAAGTGTACGGAGGGGATAGAGTAAACGACAGCAGCGCATGACGCGGCGAAAATGTAAACCATAATGGGTTTTTAATATTATAATTTTAAAATAATTTTTTGAATTATTTGGAATAGTTTGGGGCTGGAAACATATTTCGTGTTTTATAAAAATACGATTTATTGCCTTTGTATATATTTTCTATTCACTTTATTTTCTAGAAAATAATAAGCCTTTTTATCATTCACTATTTGACATACACCCCTTGAGTTGCGCTTACAAGATGGCGCTACTGTTGCGCACGGTCCCTATACGGGCACACGCAGACTCCAGCACGAGAGTGGAAATTGTGCTCTTAAATGTATCCTGTACCGACCACTAATCTGCGTCTCCGTCAGGAAGAGAAAGTGCGGCTGTAGAGTCTGAAGGTGGTGGTGGACTGAATAGAAGTTGGAGTGCAGGTATCGAGTGTGTTCGTGAAGTGCACTTTAAATGAGGGGAAGTGCAGCCGCTGTGGATATGTTTTTCTTACTTGATCCACTTCTTTATACAAGTTAAAATCTGTACAAGGTATTGCAAATTGTAATTTAGGTAAAGCTAATCTTATTATTGATTTATTAATAATAACAATAAACGAAATAATAATCGCTAATACACGTGTATGAGTGTGTTATCTTATTCCCTGTGACGCGGGCGGCATGGACAATAAAAAATAACAAATCACGAACAACCATGACCCGAGAACAAATATTTATTTTCTGTTACATAAATGCCCCGGCCGGAAATGGAATTCGAATCCTCTCGCTTCGCAGGCTGTCCACTACCAACTAGGCTACGAGGTTATCATAAATGTCTTATAAAACAAAGCCAAAGATTGATTGGGAATGAGTGCTTTTAACATTAAGTCAGCCTTTTGTTCCTGTACATAATGTATGGAAGGTAGAAGAATGAATAAATAAAATAAATATCGAGGTCTGCAATGTTCACACTTTTGTAATGTTACCAAACATCTTCTCAACGTTTCACTAGCGCCGCAAAAAAGCCCCTCTAATCCAAATTAGATACTACTGTAGCCACAGCCACCGCCCGAAAATTGTAGAGTTCTAGGTTGGATTGCCGAGTGAGGCAAACATTTTTTTCTCTTCGTATAAACTTTGTTCTTGGCTCATGGATGCTTGTGATGTATTATTTATATATTTGCAGGGGCCTGCACGGCAATACAGGAAATTCCTATGCAAGATGAGTGTAGCATTATTTATTCATTACTAGTGAAACCGCCCTTGCTTCCCTTAAAAATAAGTTTTACAAATTTTACGTATTACTATTGAAATTATGAGAGTATAATTAACATAAATAATAGCGATTATTAAGACTTAAAATTTAAATAAATTTTTTAAACTCTATACTTCTAACAAGGTTTATGTCAAATGGTTTCCCAAAAATTGGCTATGAGCGCTGTGCTTAACGAACAGGCGCATTTCAATCTCAAATTTGTCATGTTTTGTTTACCTTGTAAAATTGTGAAATCATAGGAACCTTGTTAGGTCTTTTGTAATTTTTCCTATGTTAAACCTCTGTTAAGATGTTTTCTATGCATATTTAATTAGTAATTAACGCCTCACAAATGTCTCTGATGTACCATAATGATCAATCGTCACATGCAATATTTCTATTCCGAACCAAGGTAATTATATTGAAATCGCACACGAAAGGTCGGACGAATGAAGAGGTAAATAAGATTGTCAATAAAAGCCCAGTACAACGTAAGGCTTGACGGACGGTTACAGCGGGCCCACACATTCATATAGCAGTCAAAGATCAACTACTGCACAGTCTGCGTAACGTAACTAGAACGAGCTTAGACTTAACTTCGTTTGTTATTGTCATTTAAATGTCCATAAATAAAATCAGTTGAAAAATAATACCTAATGTAAAAGTTGTGAATTTGTTTATACTGACTAAATTGTTATTTTTTATGGAATTAAAGTAGCAAACGAGCATGCAGCATCACCTGCCGCCCATGACAACTGTGACCGACCTAGAACAAGACTTAAATGGGGACTTGGATAGTTAGTCTGGTTAAGATACTGTGTTAGAACTATTTATTTATTAGTTGGTTAGTTTGTTAGTAAGTATAAGAACTGGAATAAGGATTGTTTGTGATAGTTAGTTCTGTTTTTGTTAGAAATAGTCCAGTTAGTAATCGTTCCCATAAACACTACAATGAACTATTATACAAGTGCCTTATAAAGTGTTATTCGTTGCTCCTCGTAATTAGCGTTTGTATGAGATAGTAATATGAGAAAACTTGAGATGGCAAAATAAAAGAATGTACTGACTCGCTTTTTTACTTAATTGAATTTCCGCGACATCGCGTCGCATCGCTTGCAAATTGTGTACCTATTTAATCGGTACCTCATAATATAAGTTTATAAGTTTCCTTTAGTATAAGTTTTGCTAAAATTATAAGTTTTGAAATACTTACTAAATGATAATATTAGAAATGCGAAAGTAAATCTGTGTGTCTTGATTTAGATGTAAATTAGTATGGAGATAGAGACCCGGTAAAGGGCATAGGATAGTATCAAACAAATTATTAAAAAAAAAACATTATATTAATTCTACAAAAATATAAAATTGAATTGAAATTAACAATAATTGTTGCAGCCCATGGGTTAATATTGGGCTTGTATACACTTACAGCGATGTGAGTGCATTTATGCATTTTCAGGCTGAGGCGGGGCGGTCGCCAAGTAGGCGAGGGCGCGCGCAATTGGTTCAGGTATCGGTGGAGTAGTCGGCAGATGAGCACCTTGGGGCTGGAATCCATTCTCATCAGCGGTATACGTCAGCTGGATGTTTCCATTCTCTCCGGGGTACTGGAATTGGCCTTGTACTTCCAAAGCTTCAACGTCACCCACTTTCTTCAAGTCTCCCTTTTGGTCTGCGCTGATACCGTTGCCAGTCTCATATGAGTACTGGTATGATCCATCTGCGTTTACTTGGCTATCCTGGCGCACGATGGGAATCGGTTCTGCCGGAGCTTGGGGTTCAGCCAAGACGATAGCAGCGAACAGGGCAACCAAAGTCTGAAACATAAAAACAATATTTAAATTTAGTGGCCACTTTTCAAACACTTTCGCATACGTTGTCACATTTCGTACGTTTATCCTTTAAAAACTAGCATGGCAACATAACTCACACCGAAGCAATAACAACATGTACAAACACTTACGATAGATTTCATTTTTAGGTGGTAATTGTTGAACAATTGAGTGAAGTTTACTGCAACTGATGCTGATGTCCTTAAATTTTAAGTATTTATAGTGGGCCTCTTTTGACCACCTCCCTAAGGCTCCCTAGTTTCGCAATAGATTGCGATGTCGCAAAATCTATGAACTAAGTAAACTGCAGATGCATTACCTCAAGTCGTATATGTCAACTTTTGAGGCGACGTAACAGTTGTCAACAATCCTAACGGATTTTCCAATTGTTTAGTATTGACCTTAACGCTATAGCAATAGTGTCTGCATACGCATGAACGTACTAACTTGTACGTAGGTTCAAGTAATAAGTAGTCCAATTTAACTTTGACGTAATGTACCTATATTGATTTACGAAACCACAACATGGATTAGTGGATTAAGCAGAAGCACAGTAATTAACTAAATCAAACAATATATATAAAACTTTTGCGTTACTGAGTGACTGACGGACAACGCACAGTCGCACAGCCGAAACTACTGAACGCAAGAAGCTGACATTTGGCATGTATGTTCCTTGTGGAGTGTAGGGGAGCACTAAGAGAGGATTCATGGAAGTTCCCGCCCTTAGAGGATATAAAAAGGGATAAACTGAAACTTTTTATTTCATCAATGGATTCACTTTAAACTTTGTACATACGAGTACATAAATATATACGAGTAGGTGCCTGTCCGGCATTCCGGCTTTGTCTCTTGGCCCGCAATAAGCAAACACTTATAATTATCATCAATACTAAACACATTTTATTTTAACTTTAGTTTAATTTAGTTTTATTTTTATTTTTATATTGTTATGTATGTTAGTCTGTAAGGTATTTATGATATGGACCTCTGTACATACATAATACATGTATTTGTGTGTATATTGTCTGAAATTATTAAATTATTTAACTGCCATAACAACAAACACTACAAATTAAAACATTTTCTCATCATCGCCCAGGGTTGACTGGGAGAGAATGCCATTAGGCATTAAGTCCGGCCTTTGTGAACCTAGTTTAGGTATTACAATAAGAAATAAATAAAAAAAAACTAAAAACTAAAAAGAATGTACAAACAAGAAACATCATTGTGTTTAGCTTAAAATTAACATAAAAACCAAACCTGGATGTCGCTACTCGTAGCGAAACCCTCAAGTAATGAACCCAACGCTACCATATTTTTGAACATAACCCAAACTATTTCGCAATTTCTGTTTTAGCTCAGCTCAACTTCTAGGACATTGATAGACCACGCCATATTTAACATACACAACTAACATTTCCCTCTTAACTTCCCCTGCTCGTGGTGCACCGTGTACAACAACGGCATCAGCTTACTCTCATGACGGTGCAGGGATCGGTGCCACTCATTTCATTTCATCACTCGCCACCACGTTAAATCCCTAGCTACCTAGGTACGCTACTCGAACAGGTAAAGTTCTAACCTAACAATCACTAGCTCATTCTACATGTCACGCCTGTATTATGTATGTAATTATTTTTAGCAGGTTCTGCTTGCAACTTTAAACAACCAATCTACAATTATTATTTTTCACCCCCATGTTTAAACCAGCAACGCGTCGTTGACAGCACTCTTGAAACTTATACCCTGATCTTCTACTGTGAAACCCGCCTACCGTGTGTCGGTGACATAAAAAATGCTGTTCAGTATATCACATACAGGTTTAATTGATTTACGTAACCGGTCTATCAAGAACTACAAATAATCATACTAATTATAGTTTTTTATAATAATTATGTCCGTGTACAATAGAACATAAATAGTGATATTAATTTAGTATTATTTTATTTTAATGTTGTTCTTGTATTTTTGTATGCATGTGTGCATTTATATATAGTAAAACATTATATTTTTACGTATCATCGTACATCGTACACATCGCTGTGGCGGGTATACATGAACAGACAGTTATACATGTACAACTCTACATTTGTCCACTTGGATAAGATATGAACTTTGTGTTATCTGGAAGATATCGCCATGAATATATGTACCTACATGTCCGTACTTTTTGCGAACTGGTAGGTATGAAATTGCCGTTTTTGAAGTAATTCGAATGAAATCGACTCGACTGATCGAATCGACATGACTGATTAGTCATGAATGAATGAATTCGAATGAATCAGTATGATATTTTCATTGAAAGTTATAAAACATGTATAAAATATCTTTTTCGAAAATCATCCCTAAAGGCGGCAATAGGGGGGGGTGCAAAGTTAGTATGAAATTCTCTGATTTTATCAACTTCTATAAATATTTTGGGTTTTTTGGCGGGCAAAGCCGCGAGCGAAAGCTAGTGTTAATATAATCAAGAAAAAATAACTAACTAATATAAAATAACACAGGTAAATAAATTGAAATCGTTTAGTTAGTTATTTTTTCTTGATTATAATAATTATTAACATTTGCAATGCAACCTTCCTTTCTTAATAATCGCCCTAATGTAAAGTTTTTAGACGTAATGTAGAGTTTTTTAGAAGTACAGTTGACACAGTATACTTAGAAGCCATCGATTTATTATATAATGTTTATAATATTGTATTCGTGAATAAACTATAAAAAAATAAAACAGCGCGGATTGACTGACTTCAAATCAATAAAAAACTATCTCCAGTAGTTTTCCAAATGTATACATGTATATTGTGCGAAATATATTTGACCTCGTAGTCTGCAACGTGACCATTTTTATAAACCACGTAATGAATACAAGTCTAGAATATTAAGAAGATAAAAAGATTAAATTATTTGAACAATATTTATTTCCATTTGGATCATTAAGGTGTTTCAATGATGTTTCAAAACTAGATAATTCTTTGACGTTTTGACGACCCATACGGTGCGATGGTTACCACAACGAACTGCCAATGGTAGTGAGTTCGATTCCCAGCGGGGTGGAGATTGGAACGTTGAATTTAAATTTCTGTTGTCGCTTTGGGCATGTGTCTTCATCTTCATCATAATTATCTTCGCGTGATTCGCGTTTCGCGTGGCATGAATGACATGTCACCCGCGACACAGGGAAACCTAGTGTGGACATAGCCCCACACTAAAATTTATTTAAAAAAAATCCTGGTATTTTCCTGACAAAGTCCATTTATTTTTCTTTAGGTACGATACTAAAACCGGTTAATTATGAAGTAATCAAATTCAAATAACCCCAGCGGGGGCAGATTACAGAAATAATAAACTCAAGGTATTTAGTTCCGGGCTCTCGACAAAAAATCCTACATTAAAAATACTAACGCTTCAATAAAGTAGTAACATAAAAATGTATAGGACATTAGACATATAAAACGATTTCAAAACAAAAATTACGTCGTCTATAACTCATTCGATTATGCATCGTTATAACTCGAGTATGCAAATTTGTTCAGTTATATAATAAGTAGGTATGTCAAAGTTCAAACAAACATACAAACGCGACTTTTGAACTCAGATCCTCAAATTCAATTCAGGATTTCACAAGTTTTTATGAAATAACCATTCTAAAACTATTTAGGTATACTATGAAGTGGCTGTTTAATTAAAAGCTTGTGAGGCGTTTTATGCGCGACTCGAGACGCGCGTAGCGAATACATTCCGTCCACATCCAAGCAGTCGCGCGTTTTATTGATCGGGCGTGAATCGTGTGCAATTCAGCAGAACTTATTTATTTATATACCTATGCTTTATTGGCCCTTAAAATAAGTGGTACAAACGACGGACTTAATGCTAAGTAACATTCTGTACCAGTTACCTTATAGAGAACAACGAGTGACGCGCGTTTTGCCCGTGAGTCGCCATAGTCGTCATTGCTGTGTGCTTAAGTACACGCAACATGGCTGTGACCCCTAATACAAGTTATTATGATTACAGATTACAATGTCTTCTATTGCAGCCCAAAAATATTAGGTATTATCATTATCATGTTTACGGATTACGATTACATCTGAAGGCAAGGGAATGCTACCGCCAAGAACGTTCTAACTAGGTAGGTACCTTTCATCGAAAAGTGTTCGCGGGGGCATTTCTGGGCTTCCAGATGTAATTGGAATTGTAATCATGACTACATTTTGCCCATCTCTGGTTATCCTCAAACATCTTACTCGTACAGACATCGATCAGTTACAATAATTTCATTTGTACATAGATTATAGTGATGAAACTATAGGTATCGGGCAACAAAGGATTTCACTCGTATCGGTTATGTAAATCGGATTGAGGCAGTTTTTGCAAATAGACTCAAGGCGGATTTTGGTTCGCTGCATTAACATCGTATTTGTTAGGAGTGATGTGTACCTCGTTTTGTATAAGTATGATAATGTGATGAAGTCATTTGACATTTTAAAGCGCTTTGTTCACAGCGGCGGATGAGTCTGATACGTACAAAAAGTATTATGAAATGAATGAGCACTCATAATATCGTAGAATAGAGTTTGTATTCATGCTTAGTTATAGTTCTCATTCATTTACCAATTTCGTTATTTCACATTGTTAAATTCTTCAGTTACTTATTTAAATTACACAATACACTTTGCAGTTAGAAATATCAGTTAACTGAATGATGAATTTAAATTTCCGTTCTTGGTCTGGGTGTGTGTGTTCTTGTCTTGTGTGTTGTCCATGGCACCCACGACACAGGGAATCCTAGTGTGGGGCTATGAGTGTGTAGCGTTATCCATACTTATATTATAAATGCGAAAGTGTGTCTGTTTGTTTGTTTGTTTGTTTGTTTGTTTGTTTGTTTGTTTGTTTGTCCTTCCTTCACGTCACAATGGGGCGATGTTATGGTATGATTTTTGTGTGTGGAGATATTTAGGAGGCTGGAGAGTAACGTAGGCTACTTTTTATCCCGATAAAACATCTTATTCCCACGGGAAGATCCATTATGATGCCTATTTGAACCACAACACTAACAGTAACAACACCAGTATCTAATAATAAATTTTTGAATAGACTTAGTTGGAAGTTTGAAGAGGATACTTTGAAGAGGCTACTTTTTACAGTTGAATAACATTAAATTCCCACGGGAAAAGGAAAATAGTCCTATATAAAAGTCCGCGACATACGTCATTTACGAGTACATTTTACGTGGGAGCCACTATGTCAAAAATAGCGAGATTTAAATGAGACTTTTTCAGGCAATTTCTTAATTTTTTCCTCCGTAAGAAACATCCTCTTACTTAAAGGAATACTATAAAAAAAGAATTGGCGAAATCGGTTCAGCTGTGTTCTCGAGATTTGCGCTTAGCAACAAAATCAGCGATTCATTTTTATATAATAGATTATTTCTACTGTTTTCTCCTAGTATCAGCCTAATGTAGTCTGTGACTTCCCCAATGTTCCATATTATGTGCATGGGCGTCGTTGACCGCTAAGCATCACGTGGGCATCGTCAGTCGTTTACCAACTTGCACCATAAAACAACGCTATACTTTATGACAATGTGGGAATGCCAAATACAGACAAGGCTTTACAGACATCTAAGTGCCTATTAAAAGAACATCAACGAGCAACAACTTACAACAAAGTTCATGTAGCCTTTTTAATCTACGATTATCACGTTCGCAACCAGAGGTCGTAACTAAAGTCGTCGATCAACTCAAGGTCGTGAGACTTCTGTAACACCAATATATTTTAGTTAATTTAACACGATTTAAATGATAGGCAGTCATTGATTTCAGACATTGCCATTGTCTTTTGTGTTTGACATCCCATAATTGTCCCACTGGTGGGCTCGAATTTCCTGTCACAATGTGAGGGTATAGGCCATAATCCACCACGCTAGCTACGAATTGGTTTCCCAAACCTTCGACCAAGCAAGTGATAATTCATTTCTAAAATTCAAAAAAATTTGGAAAATTAGAGGTACATAATATACGTGCAGGATTTGAACAAAGGGTCCCCTTTTCAGGAGTCAAATGTTTAAACCACTTGGCTATCACAACTTATATAAGTAGGTACCTACGTGTTTTTTGTTTCTGAACAGCAAAGTATTAGAATACAAGCAAATCTAAACAGACAACACACAAATTTATTCCTATATCCATTGACCTATTTAAAACTAGACTATCGTGTTTCTTATATCAGTTTTAAAGGATGGCAAATATAACCAGTTGGATGCGGTTATAAAATCCGGGTCGATGTCCAGCCGAAAGAAATCTGACACTTAAAAAAGTGTTTCTTCTCCGGTCGTAAAGTGTTTGTTTTGGTAACTTTTTAAATCTGTTATACACTTATCAGGATTGATTCTAGCAAGTGGTAGTTAGCTAGTCTAGTAAAGCGAAATATGCACCAGTAGCTCAAAGATAAGCCGGATGAAACGCCATTGGACCAAGCAATCAGCTCCAAGGACCGATAACCAGTGGGGAAGACAGGGTCTCGAATGGAGACCGCATCTCGTATTAAGCCAACCCCACATTACAATATTTTCATGTAATTGTGAATTTTTCCTTACACTAATAATCATGTAATTGTGAATTTTTCCTTACACTAATAATAAAAATACATTGGTGAAAAATTTAGCTTTTTAGATAAATTCTTATTGAAATATTTGCCAAAAGGATAATTCTCAATTCATCGGAAGTGTAGGTACCTATACACATTTAAGTATTCGCAATATATGTAAGTAACATGAATATGCTATGTGAAGTTTATGGCGATGAGATGATTGCGCGACCTTGACACGTCGCGGGGAAAGTGAAAAGACCGGTTGTTGAGTAAGAGGTCGGTGGCTATCAGACTCCATCTGTTTTGAGGTCCGCTGACGCCTCGGAGCGCGACCTGTCGCATCTAACTAAACGACGATTACAATGGTTTTTACTACACAATTATGAATCTAATAATAAATCTTATATGTATTTCAAGTTCACTGTCGATAATATCGTAGGGAAGTTTTGAGTATTTTTTTAATTCTTTATATTTTTTCATTTAACTCGCAATCTCTACATGTACTACTCTACATGACATGTGTACGATATAAAAGAGATTTATTTACTCATTCACTTTAATTAAACTTCCAAAGATTAACAATATACAATAAAAAACTTATAAAGCTTACTTATAAGTACAACTAAGTTACATGTACATTACGATTACAATTATTAAGAAACTTTTTTTGCTTTTTTTTTTCTAAAAATACCTAACAAATAATAAGTTACTTAATTGATAGAGCCTCATTACGACATTCAGTATAAGCGATCGTTATATGTAAAATTAGTCTTAATTATAGAATCGAAATCCTTTTACTTGTTTCTAATTTCTCTAATGTCGGAGGACGGAGGGGGCAATGTGGCCAAATAGTCTAACGCCCTTTGAATATCTAGAGGAATGGGTGGCGACGTGGGGAGATGGGCTCCTTGCGGCTGGAAACCATTTTCATCAGCTAGGTATTGCAGATTGATAACCTGTAGAAAAAAAAATATAATTTTTCACGTCAATTATCCCTACTCATACTTTTATATGAGTTTTTTCAAATATCGATGTTTTTCGGTCTTAAAGTTAATAAAGCTAGCTTATACAAAACATCTCAATTTTTTATGAATATTATCTTTATACGTACCTTTCGAATATTATTATATTTTACGATGTTTTTATGTTTTAATTTTAATATTATTGTATAGAAATATTATATGCAATAAATAATATTCATGACTTCTTCATCCACCATGATGAACAAAATTGTTCCATAAAATACATGCAAAATTACTTGACATTTGACATTACACTTAATGTTCAAGTCAAAATCAACCATTTTATTTGCAACGTGTTGTGATGTTAATTAATGAACATATAATTTAATATGTGACTTATCTGAAGGTCAAACTTATTTTTTTCTCGCTAACCTACACGAAATATCTATCTGAGAACCATGATACCTACGTTCATAGTAATTGTTAACTACTAAATTAGTTATTGTAAATGTTATCCATAATTGACGTCATTTATTTAAGTATTCATATTTATTTCAAATAGGCCACTTGGCCTATTTGAAATAAATATGAATACTTATTGAACAAGTGTTCAATATACATAAATACGAGTATATAGTAAATTTCTTATCTTGTACAATCTATGCTTTCACACACGTATTTGTGACACGTGCTTGACGCACGTACATATTATGTATATATAAAGATTTTCCCTCCCTCCTTCTAACACGAGCTCATATTTTATGAGACATCTACCCTGGATCTACCCTGGTATGACGTAATATATTTTGCTATTTAAAATTTTAAATTACTTAAGTGTTTATTATTTAAGTATTTGTTATTTATGTTAATTATTTACTTAGTTATATTTTGACTTTACACCCTTGTTCATTCAAGCAACATTCAATATTGTTTGTTTATAAAACATAAAAAATCAAAGGAATGATACAAAATTGTGATAGAGTAACAATAATATTGAGATAGAGTTGGTCATATTTTAAAATATTTGTTTTATAGTTTATGGATGACCCTTAGGTAAATATCCTACATATTATTTATGTAAAAAAATCTAATTACAAATGAAAGTTTCTATGACAATTATTCTGAGAAATTTCCAGAAAAAACATCTTCGTAACCTTATAATTAAGACCACACGTCCCTAACACTTGAACTTTATTTATAAATCGTACTTATGTACTCGTAATTTTATCAATGTAAAAATAAATTGCAAAAAAATTAAATAACTCTTTCATCTTAACGCCTACCACTTAACACATTGTGATATCGTCAGAAAATTAGAAAGGCAGTATATTCAGGCGCATTCCACTAGAATCAGTTATTTTTAAATATTTTGGATAAAATTTCGTACTTTATTGATAATATTCCTTGATACATATGATTTAAATGATAAAAAATATGGCGATAAATGTATTTTTAGAAATTGTAACGATTAATGCTATACCTGTCCATCAGGCGCCGTATACTGGTACTGTCCTTTTGCGCTCTGAGCCTCCTGTTCGGGGATTCCTTGATTTTTAATGTATCCTTCCTCTTCAGCGATTATCCCGTTGCCAGTTTCATAACTAAAAATGATTTTTCAATTAGGACATACTTTATAACATCATTAGACGTAAGTACAAAATTTGAATTTGGAATATGACGATTACCATGATTCATCTCTATTCTTACTTACATGTATAGACATGTACAAACTAATGAAGCGTTTTACTGTCGCTTTTTCACGTCATTTCCGTTTCATCGACTTTCAAATCACAACGATGCTAAAGAAGTTTTCACTTCAAAAAGCCTTTCGGAGGCAAAAAATTAGACAAGCAGGTCACATCCAAAACGGAGACAGCGGCTCCGTTCCACAAGCTTCCTAGGCGAATGGACATGGCTGCACATGGCTGTTTCGGTGACTATCTGTATCGGGTTGGTCGTGAGGAAACACCACAATGCTAACATCAACCATATACCTAATATGTCAGCAATAGCTGGCGGGAAGATGTCTTGGAGATGTCTTATGGAGATGGAGACGGGCCCATAGGGTTTTAACGCAGAGGAGGCACCGGTGTGTTCATACGATCCCTGGGCCTCCCTAGATGCGTCGGATGACTGCCGAGGGGGTTTTAGTGGGTACGAATCCCACATCCCACGCACCCAGTAAGCCTGTAGGGTATCATTCGAAGATTTCCCCCTCGAAAAAAATATTATTCTTCTTCAACTTATTATTATTCTTATTCAATATAAATACCTAATAGTAACAGTAATATTAATACTAACTTCCATTTGTAAGATCCATCAGGATTAATTATCTGCTCTTGTCGGAGAATAGGAATGGGCTCTGTTGTGTACGCTGCCTGCTGCTGTTGTTGTTGATATTGGAAGCTAATATCGGCCACTACTACACCGATCACAGCAGCAAAGATAATCTGCGAAAACATAGTTTTTTATATTAGGAATTTAAGTTTAATACAGGTCCGATTTATAACATAAAAATCAACTACAATTAAATAATTTTATAAATAGCACTAAAGGTGGTATATAAGTACAGTGTTAGCAGAACTGCTTTTAGGAACTGCCAACAAACTGTTCCGCATTTTGGCAGTTAATAGTGTGTTAATGTGCAGAAAGTCTTATGACATACAAATATAAACCCTATGCATACATTACCATTCTTTTTTTATATAATTAACCGAGAAACGAGCAGACCATTACCTAATGGTAGGTATGTGTTCACTGAGTAAGTTGCTCTATCTATCCAGAGTTTGGAATCTGGAGTATTGGTTTGGACCAATCTAACTTGGTCGCGGCTATTGCGCCAGATCCCCCTGGGAGGTCACAAAGCGCTTTATACCCAGTTAAATCCCTACGGTACTCATGCGTGACGGTACGAGTAGGATTAAAAAACTCGCCTGCCTTGCACTTAAGTACTATCCTCCTTATAGAATCGACCAAGAAATGTCTGTTTACGTTTTCCTGTCACAGTTTCAGAGAATTAAAAACAATAATACCCAAGTCTGCTAATTTAAAAATGCTTTTTTGCATACCTTCTTGCGATACGATAAGAACTTAATACAAGTATTTTTTATACATAAATAAATGAATTATTCGATTTACTCAATCAGAAGTATTCATGGTAGTATTTGAGTCACTTAGTCTTAAAAACAAAAGTCGTTATCAATTTCATCATGTAGGTAGCACGATTATAAGTTCCACTACAGATAATGTCCAAAAACTATCTTTATGCAGTCAATAAAAAGGATTTTAATATTAATTATTAACGAATTATGAAGAAAATTATAAGTTATTTATCATTTTAGAAAAATCATGTTGACCTCATTTGGTTTTTTATTATTTTTGTTTGTTTTATGTATCAACAATGTTATCAACAGTTGTTATATAACCCGAATTTGAATTGCGGAATAAAACTAAGTCCATATTTGTGAATCAACAGTCTGATGCTTCAAATCGTACATACAAGTATAATTTGCATAGAACAAGATTTGTCCTCCATTATTTTTAACACTGAATTATGTCATCATACGAGTACAACTAAACCATATGATATTCATTCATATATGATCAATATTTTTTATTCTCGTAGGTTTACTGAAATTTTTGCTGAGTTTGCAATTTTGTAACATCATGGCCTTTAGTTGTTAAAGATTTACAATTACTAAGATTTTGTTATAGAAAGACATTGCAATTGACTAACATTCCGATTTTTTTTGACTTCGTTTGCGGGTTAAGACACTTCTCATTTATTTTACAAAACACTTTTTTAAATCAAATGCAACTAAAAATTTATAACGAGACACTTTTATTTATTTAAAATCAAATTCACTTTTATATATTTTTATTAGATACTCACAATGCACTTCATGTTGAATAAACTGCAAGTTGCAAGTAAGAACTTAAGAAAGCTGGGATGAGAATGATGCACTGCGATTTAACCCCCACGTATTTATACGAAAAATTTTGTGTCAACTACGTGCGACGTGATATGATGTAGGTACATACTTTACGATCTCTTACTGACAAAGGATAGGTACCGCGGCGCGTCCCTTTGACTCGATGAATATGGTCATACGGCAACAGCGTATGAGTTATAAATTTATATAAATAATATCCATACAGTCACACATTATAGGACGTGACAGAAATTTAGCACCGTCCTTCCAAAATTTATTCTCAATCAGTTATTTTGTATCCTCGACCTTTTTACGACTATGATTTCAATTATCGCTAAGTATCCTTATTCTGTGGTAAAAAATTTTTTTTGTTTACTTATTTGGAAAATAACTGATGAGTTCAACCATTGGAATGATTCTTTATAAGGTTATTGCTTCCTCATCATAGCACCAATCGTAGAAAATCCAAGTTAAGTTTTAGAATCCTTCCCTAGAGTTGAAATGAAGTAGATAATACATTTTGTCAGTTGTAAGGAAAAAAATTTCATCCAATTTGTGTTCTCGATATTTTACAGGATTTTACAAAAAAAATTAATGCACTATTTCAGGATGTAGGAATTATGATTTTCAAGATAAGTAGGTATGTACCTACTTACTTTTTTATTATAAAACAATATTATAAAGTCTACATAATAATATTTCTATTTATACACCACCAGCTCCCAGGGTTGACTGGTAAAGAATGCCACCAGGCATTAAATCCGCCCATTGTACTCCTTAGTGTTACTTACAGTCTTACACACTACACTTACACAACACTAAGCAAACTTTTGCAATAGAATAAATAAATAAATTATATTATGTATAACATAAATGAATCACTGTAAGACAAATATATCATCAGGCGTAAAATCAATTTAACCTTTTGCACAACATTAGCGATACAGATTATGAGCTTTTTCAGTCGCTCACTTTTTTATATAAATAATCGACAAACGACCAGACGAGCCACCTGATGATGGCGACCGTCGCCCATGGACATCAGTAACACCAAAGGAGTTACGGATGCGTTGTAGACCAAGAAATAATACAACAACCAACAGGTACAATGTTACGTCGGAAACTAATAATTAAAATGTATGGTATACATTGTATTAGACGTATAATTTACTTATACGTAAACAAGCCTACACCCGCGGCTTCGCCCGCCAAAAATCCCTAAATATATAAAAGTTTATAAAATCAGAGAACTTTCATACTAACTTTGCGCCCCCCTTTTACCCGCTTAAAGGCTGATTTTCGAAAAAATATTTTATACATATCTCATAACTTTCAATGAAATACCTTCATTCTGAATTTCATTCGAATACCTTCAAAAACGGCAAAGTTTCTTACTAACTTTGCACCCCCGGTTTACCCCCTTAGGGGGTGAATTTTCAAAAATCCTTTCTTATTGCTCCCCTACGTTTTATAAGGAACCCCTGTGCAAAATTTCAAGTTTCTAACCCTTAAAGTTTAGGCTCTGCGTTGATATGTCAAATGATGAGATAGATTAGAAGAAAATAGATTATATTATTATTAAAAATTAAGGTTCATTTTCGTTCCCACGGAATACTAAAAGTGAGAAGTAAGCGAGTGTCAAAAATGATGTAACATAAAATTCTGCAGATTTAACCTTAACTCGTAGGAGCATCAGTGCAGGCAGATCTCTCAAACCAGTTGCAAGAATGCGTGTGCGACACACTTCAACAAGGTTTTTTGATACAAAAATTTATTGATCTTGCCTCATCGAGTATTCATACACAATAACAAAATATAGCTCTCCAATTTTCTATATTGTCATTTTTTATGAATTCTTAATCGACTTCGCGGGTGTTTGCCTGACAAAATGTACCGACATAAAAATACGTAAAGTTTTTATTTACTTGCAAACCCATAAGCATGTTTAAAAATTGTCAATAAATAACGACCTAAAGCAAAAATAACATTTTGGAAGCTAAAAATATTGTTAGTTAAAAAACCTATATAAGTACTGACCTATATCATTCAAAAAATAGTTTATATGTGTTCGAAAGTAAACTTTTCGAGAAGGAAAAAATAGTCATGTCCAATTCTATAAATGAATTTAATAATAGGGCACATTGTATACGTTAGGCATATTCCATATCTGCAAAAACAATTTTTAGATGATCAGGGTGCTGCAGCGATGTCTTTCTTTGGTTCTTCTTTAACTTCCTTTTTCAGTCCCCAAGGCCGGTAAGGGTTAGGGATAGGTAAGTTTAACTTTGGGTCATAAGGAAATTGGGGATCATAAGGTCTTGGGTTGAGCAGGGGGTTATTGTACTGTCCGAAGTAAGGATTACGATAATTGTGTTGGTTATAGCCGTTATAGAGAGGATCGTATACTCCTTGAGGGTCTCTTAGTCCTGCACCAGGGAGTGGAAGGACGCCTTTGCCGTCGGCTGGAATATGAACACCTGATGGTCGGAAACCTGTAACAAAATATTTTTAAATAGAACGTAGCATTTATGAATGAATCAATTTACAGGTCGATGACTACATGCCATAAACTCGTGGTAATTAGAATGGCCCAGAGCGTCCTCCATCACACTATTCCTATATGAGTTGATAGTGGAATTAGTGCACTATCCAAAATTACGTGTAAAGTTGTTATGCATAGAGATAAACGATCACTTCTGTTACTATTATATTACTTCTTTATATTCTTTTATTTTTTTATGGTAAAACACAAATTATATTTATTTTCTTTCTGACAGCCCCGTGAAACTCCGATACGGCCTTCAGTTAAAATCCCTATTGAAATCATATCCTTTATTTTGGTAGATCACTGATAAACCTTGGAGCTTGACGATCGACTATGGACACTTTACATAATTATGCCTTGATTCAATTTTCAATAGTAGCACTTATTTTTATTTCAATTATTTCCTACCTACCTAAATGACCACAATTATTTTACTTTTTATGAAAAACTTTCTTCTCGGTATCGGTATCGTTAATGTTAATAATAAAATATAACAAAATAAAATAATAACACCCATTAGCAAAAAGTTATCACATTAATTTCATGGAAAATATTGGCTGAATATAAGATACCTATTGTATCTGTATAGGTAAGAAAATAAACGACAACAATGCTTGTTAATTTTAAAAAGTTACAAAATTATCTTGCATGGCGTTTTTCCATGCCTTATACAGTATGTAATTATCTTCTTAATTTTTGTAATTGATCGATCGTCGTATAAGTTTGATTGTATATTCACGCTTGTAATTGCAGTTGCGGAACACTGCAATTTCGGTAAATTAATGCATTTACTTGCAAGAATGCAAGAAGAGGTATAGGAGAAAATAATGTGTAATTATACTTTGTCAATTTATTAAATTATATTTTTTTATGATAGAAGATTGTTTCGCCTACACTAGAGATACGTGTGTGATAGTCACTACATAACATTATAGACACTAAATAAGTTATTACTTATAGAATTTCAGTCTTAGTATCTTAGTTTATCAATCCGTTTAAATTATGCACCATAACATGAAATTAAAATTCAAACTTAATAGGCCGCATTGAGCTTAAAGCTCTGCTCAAATAATATCCGACTCAACTCGAATCCAACTCAGAGGAAAGCACTGAAAGATTGAACTGTACATAATATATCGTGTTTCTTATTCCGTGGTTGAATTTTATACATTCATTTGTTTTTGTTTTGAATCAGAGTCAAAATGTAATGTGCGCACATTACCTTTTGACTCTGATTCAACAGACCTTAAGAAAGCTTTATCGAATCAATAAGCGTTATATAATGTACTAGACTGACACACGATGTAAAATATTCTATTTACCATTTTCATCAGCAATGTAGCTGACTTGAATAGGCGTCCCTTCAGGAGAAACGTAGGAGTAACTGCCTTCAACCACCTGCGTGATAAAATTTACACTCATGACATAACAGCATTGTGGAGCCGGCCACACTTTTTAGAGCCGACCATCTCAGTCCTCAAGGGTAGCAACACATCTGTGACCGAATTATAACGAGACTTTTTCTAACATTTACTAACTGGACTAATAATAACAACAACTAACAGGACTAACATTCACTAACAGTTCCTGTCCCAGTCCTCATACTTACAAACCAACCAAGTAATGTTCTAACACCGTCACCTAACCGTACTAACTATCCCTGTCCCCATATGAGTCTTGTTCTAAGTCGGTCACAGTTGTCATGGGCGGCAGCGGAAGGTGGTGCTGCTTGCTCGTTTGCTGCCTTAAAGCAATAAAAAAATTGTACATAAAGACCGACAAAAACCGAATTTAACGCGGGCGAGGCCGCGAGCGAAAACTAATTTAAACTATTCTTTTTAAAATATAACTGATCACCTAGGGTATTTTTAGGGTTCCGAACGGAATAACTCATTTAACTGAAAAATATAAGTAGGTATGTACCTAATAGACGGTTAAACAATTTCTTTATAGGTACATAATTATGTTTTTTCTTATGTTAAGTGCATGTTTTGTCACTACTGTATTGGTGGAAAAACGATCAAGGTGAAATGTAATGAGAAAAATGCACACCTGTGTTCCTTGAGGTTCACCGTGATTATCAATGAAGGCATCTTTTAAGAAACCCCTTTCCTGCGCTTGCTTGCCGTCGGCTGACGAATAACTTAAAAACAATAACAAGGGCGGTTTTTAAATATTCATAATGGATAATGAAATATTTTATTACACATGAATGTCACAGAACCTTATGAAGAAGCCTGATTGGCTTTGTAAATGATTTCATTGCTGGTTCATATTCGTTAAAACTAAACGAACTTTTTTTGGCACTAGAACTTCTGTAAATTCACTGTAAAATTGAATGATTATGCATGCCATTATCATTCGGAGTTTAAGGGTTCTATTGACGCACCTTGAGTTCAAACCAAAGGCTTGAGTGCAAAACTAAGAATTAAAATTTCACACAATTTCAAAAATAGAACAATACTCTTACCTATACGCGTACGATCCATCAATACCACGCTCGTTCGAATAGGTCAGAATAGGCACGGCAGCTCCAGCATTGTAGTAAGGGTTATTGTATCCAGTACCTAGAGGATTACGCCCTGGGGCATAAGGATTAAGACCTGGGGCGTAAGGATTACGACCTGGGGCGTAAGAATTAAGGCCCGGGGTGTAAGGATTACGTCCTGGAGCGTAAGGAAATAGAGGGGAAGCAGGGTTGACAGGGTTTACGGGTGGCACGACATTGGGATTGGCATGAGGTCCCAATGGAGGCCTATAGGGAAGAGATTCACTATTCACCAATACACATAGAAGCACACTACCTAGTAGATGAATCATCTGAAATAAAAATAAAATTACTTGTAATCGAAACCATTTAAGTGTTGATACTGAAATTTTTCGTATGATATAGGCGTTACTTTGCAACCAATTAGGTAAACTAATTTAACTATTAATAACTGTTGATCTCCGTCTGTACATATAGTTTTTTTCACTTATAAACATTTATTAAATTTAAATATTTACTGAAAACCGATAAAAAGCGGCATAGACTGGCAATTGCCCTTAAAGATGCAAACAAAAATTAAGTAGGTATGGTAATTCTCAAACTCAAACTCAAATCATTTATTTCACGTAGGTATTTTGAATACACTTATGAACGTCATTTTTGCATTTACCACCGTTTCGCTAAGGTGCCTTTAAATTTTAAATCTTAGAGGAGAAAAAGAAACGGCGAAAGAAAACTCCTCGGCACATCTTTTAAAAATAGTGTTTAAAAACGAATTACAATATTTTTGCTAGGTTACCATTTTATACCTAAATACTAGTAACTTGAATTGATATTTAAGTAAAACCAAAATAAATGGATATTATTAAACCAAAATGTTCACCATTATAATCTCTCCGCGAAATTGTCTGCAAATTTTGGCAGATTACAGAATTACGGAGCAGTGCTTCACTTTGTGATACTGAACATGTAAAACCGTTTCTACGGTAGATACTAATTATGTAGTTAAAATTGTATTACCTTTACGAGCTTGTTCAAATCCGACTGCACTGTTTGTACTCAATGAGCTACTGTTTGCGTGGGATCCGAATATTCCATTTATAAGCAGCAGGGTTGCTTTGAACTGATATTTTTTGTTATGCCATCACTCAAACGTGAGTCTTACACACGTCCCTTTTACCCACCAGCCGTTATTAACCGAATTATACTCACATTCGCGAATAGTCGTAGAGCACGAAGAGAGCATTTAGCAATTTCAACCCAAAATTACTGTAAATGTTAAATGCTATACACAGATATTACCCACCCAATTACCTACAGTTTCGAGAAACCAATAATCATATTTAGACGTTTTGTTAGAAACCGTATTAACGTGGAATTGATTATTCCTATCTGCTTGTCATCGTATACCACATAATGTGTTACATACAATTATTATTTACTGTATTACTTATATACTTTATAGCCATGTCTTTCTTTCTTCTTTCCTTCTCTCTTCTTTCCTAGACAACGCATAAGGTGTTTGGTGTTACTGATGCCCAAGAGCGACGTGAACCACTTACCATCAGATGGCTTCTTGGTGTCTCCTTGTTTATCGGCTGTAATTGGTTCTATTACGTCTCTTACCAATCCCACAACTGGGCTTAGGCCTGATCTCATGATGTCGGGGCGTAAGTATAGCACTGACGGAAAAGTGCGGATTACTAGACTTCACACAACTTTGAAAACATTCAAAAGATATCAGACTGCTTGACTCTCCTAATATTTTCCTTTGCAAGTTAATTTTGGTGGTAAAAGTGTGAATGATGTGATGAATTAGTTAAGTCATGTCCATTCGAAGGGACAAACGTAATTACAATGAGGTGGAAATAAAATACACGCAAACACACTCGTTGCCCCGCGCTAGAATTCCTTGTGTCCCGCCGGGTGGCATGGACAACATAAACATACACATGGTAAGTATATAGCAGATAAATGTAATGTGACATTTATCTGCCATATACTTACCTAAATATGTCTCTGCCCCGGCCGGGAATCCAACCCCAGACCTCACAGGCAGGGTCTCTACCAACTAGACTACGGGGCCGTAATTTTTCTTGTGGATTGATGATAGCAAACGAGCATGAAGCACGACCCTTCCGCTGCCGCCCGTAACAAATGTGGACAAAGTAGAACAAGACATAAATTGAGAGTGGGATGGTTAGTCTAGTTAGCAGAGGGTGTTATTAAGAATGTTGGTTGGTTGATCAGTTCATTAGTACTTAAATATAAGGACCAGGGACTGTTAGTGATAATTAATCATGTTATTTGATGTTGGTAATAGTTCAGTTAGTAAGAGTTTCTAATTCTGACACAGATGTGTTGCTTCTCTTAAGGACTAAGATGGTCGAAAAAGTGAAACATTCATTCTTATACATTCTACAAATTATAATGTCGATGTCGAGTACATGGGTCAATTGATGGTAAATGTATATTGACGCCCATGGACATCCGTAACACCAAATGGATAAAGCAGGCAATGCGGACTGAGGCTGAGGAAGAAGCGGAGAAACCAGTTATTACTGGCTGGCCAAAATGACAATTGGCTCAAGTTAAAAACCTTTTGCAGTTGCTGTTGAGGACGATGGTGACTAGCTTACGCAAGGGCATCTTGGATTACTTTCAGAGACGTGCATCTGCATCGATACGTTATAAGTACTAAGTATTATAAAATAAAGAATTAAACTTTCTATGTATTCTCTTTCCTAACAGGTGTATGAAAATTAACCCCCTTGCATCCTTAGGTAAGCCTAAGTAAAGAGTATCCAATATAAATACAAACGAACAGTGTGTTGGACTTACATATTATGTATTTATAAAAAAATATTTCATAAAAAAACTAAGCAGAACGACCAATGCTCTATGTTGACCCACAAAAAAGAGATTTAAGAAACATCGCGTAAATTGGTACACTTCGTCAAATTTTAACTAATAATCGTTATCAAGAAGGTCAACTCAGTGTACTGTTTCCATTAAACTCGGCACTACAAAGGAGATACACATCTAATTGTCAATTAAAATCTGATCTTACATCACATTGTTCTTAATTATACATACATTATTGTTATACTTCAGGAAACGTATCATTGCACGGTTTGTAATTGACTTTTTATAGCTCTGATAACACACAATTTTACAAGATTTTTAACATTTTATGGCCATCCTATTAAGATTCTTACATTTTATGGTTTCGCGAAGTTGGTGTACATAGATATAAAGTCCAAATTGGTGATGAACGCTGGTATTTCTAACGTACCTAAGGATAAGACAACTTGTAATGGTATTATTTTCAAGTACCTAATATAGTTGAGTGACTATAAGGAAAATGAAAACGGTATAACCTACCTTCAATTTCGTATCCTTTCCTTTCTTGATTATAAATCAAGAAAAAAATCAAAATATGTGCAATTCACACGTGCTAGAAGTGAAACTTAAAAAAATATAACGTTTTGGTCGCGAGTAAACTATACCCTATAAGCAATCTAGCGCTGCATGTTTAATAGTTTGGTTACATTTCATAACTATTGTTTTAGCGCTGCAGCGAACTTTAGTTCTAACTCTTGCTAATGTTCCTATCTTATTTTCTCCCACGTTATAATGTGTTTTCGTTTCCATTTCGTTCCATTTGCGCGTCATTTCCGTTTCATCGAATTCCAAATCACGCCGATACTAAAAAAGTTTTCACTTCAAAAATAATTGAAATGTATTTTCATTTTATTCACCTGTGTTATTTTAGTTTAGTTAAAAAAATCTTATAGTTATTCTGATTATATTATCATTTGCAATGCCACCTTTCTCTCCTATAATCGCCCTTCTGTAAAGTTTTTAAAAGTAGGTACAGTTGAGTGTACCTATACTTAGGAGCCATCGGTTTAACACACCGACCACACAGCCAATAGACACCTAATGTTTTATTTTCCGTATTGAATGCATTGTGGCAACTAGCTGAGGTAAGACGAAGCGGGGTGACTGGCTACTTCAACGCTGTGATTGGCTAATTCAAGGCCACACGATACGTTGGAAAGAAATAGATTAATTTAAGCAACAGGAAAGAATGAGATGGCACGAATTTATATCGTTAATATAAGCCAGATGTGTTGACAGACCCATTCGCCTGTTATTAGGAGTCTATTGATTGGCTGTGTGGTCAGTGGTTTGACAAATATAGATAACTATTCCTTTGTAGGTAGTTGTCTGGAAAGGTCGGCTGGTGAACAGTTGAAGGTGTGGAAACCATCGCGTTCTACTAAGTTGTGTCCAAGGAAATGTAATATCATATTATGAATAATTTCGACTATAATTATTGTTTTATGGACAATACACGATGTACTGGTGATTGAATGGATTGCTTTCATTGAAACCAACATTTCCCACGTAAAACCATAAGCGAATATCGAAAACTTTCAAGGAAACACAGGATCCGATATAATAATAATATATGTAGGTATACATAAGTATCTACTTCTAAACCATTAGCTAAGTACAATATTGAGAAGTGATGTTTATCAGTGTGTGGCGCGTATTATTGTCAATGAAGCAACATCACCGCCTTCATTCCAAGAATTTATTTATACATTGAGCTGGTTTTGACCGTAAATTTCCTGGCCAATAAATAAGTTTATTACCAATGTTTGTTTTGTTCGTCACATAAATAACTAGCTGTCCCAGCGAACTTCGCACCGCTCTAATAATAAACAAATTTGGTGACACATCGACAGCAGCGCCACCTACCGGGTCTAGTTGTGAATCGGATCCACCTGAAAACACATAAAAATTTTCAACCAAATCGATACAGCTGTTTAGGAGGAGTTCAATTACAACTAAAAGTGGCATTGATTTTTATATATAAGATTTTAATTCTGAGACTCCTGTGCTAAGTGTTACAAGTAAATAATTGTCACTTTACAGGAGGACGAAAACTAGGTACCTAGTTCAAAAAAAATCTATTTCATAAACTAAGTGGACTAGGTGTAACATACATACCTTTTTTTACCGTACATTTATTTTTTGTAATAAATATTATAATATTAAAGTAATTCATCAAAAACCTGTGAGTTGTATACCTTTTTTTATTTCAAATGTGGAGGTTTGGTTTGAGTTTTTGGTACAATTCAATTTATATTGGTCCACACATAAAAAAATATTTGTGCAGAATGATGTAAGCTGAGCCAATTCCAGTGGAATTGAGGTGCTATAGCAAATGGGAATTTATTAGCGGAAAACGAGCAAACTAGGTATTATACCCTTTAGGGGTTGAACTCAACAAAATTGAGTCGACCCCATCCCAAGACTTGCTTCACAGATTTATCGACTTCAGACACAACTCCATTTAATAATTGATTGAGAGAGCACCTGTGGCAAACCGAACTATTTTTATTTTTATACTTTTACTTTTTAAGACTTATATGTCAATAATGTCTGATCTGCTATAGGAAAAGTATGTAATATTTTAAAATCTTTTAATAAATCCGCAAATCAATTTATCTGGCTATCTTATCCCTGTGATCCCTCGCCGTCCTCTTTAGCACCCTTTGTGAACGTTTTTACCTAGCCAGGCGGCTAGTATGCCCCAATGATAAAAGCCTTTCTTTTATCATGCCCTATTTCTTTTATGCCCTACCACTGATGAGTACCGTCGGATTAAACTGGGTAATAGAGAGTCCGCACATCTGCCTACGAGGGAAGGACCGTTACCCTACTCCCGTGTAAAAATCGAAACAATGTCGGGCCAATGTGAACAATATTCCTCTACATTTTGTCTCTAGCGAAATAGGATAGTTACCCGAAATAATTAAATTCGTCAGTCATCAGCGGTGAACTCATCATGGTACGTACCTATACGTGCCTATTTCGGTCTCTACGGTTCAAGAAAACGATTGCTTAAGTAGGTTTTATCAGAAGCCGTTTTTAAGTTGAATATGATTATTTATATTCCAACGATGTCTTGCATTGAACATTTTATTTACCTACTATTTACCTTATGTCACTCACATACTAATTGGCTTTTGTGCGCATACTTTAAGTTTTGGTATCAAAATAGGCAGTTAAGTAATTGTGATTATTGTGCAATTTTACAAATTGTTACAAATACAGAACTTCAATCTCCGATTTTTCTATATAGGTAGGTCGGTATCCATAGAAATAACTTCACGAAATAGTTACATCTCTATTAAGTAATTACGTTTTTCGATTTTATAAAAGTATCTGTTAAAACTACTAATATGTCAATGGTTAAAACCATTTCTTTTGTAGTCCACCGTGTAATTATAATTAATGTTTTTAAAACGTAAAACCTACCTATGCCCTAGTTAATGTCTTACAAAAACATTTTCATAGTTCACTGAAGTAGAGCTTAAGTAGCTAGACAGGTAAACTAAAGATATTTCCCTGACATCAGTGATAGACAAAATGTAATCATGATTGCAGATTTCAACATCTCGAAGCCCGGAAATGCCCCCGAGAAAAACTTTTGAGAAAAATTAGCGTTTTTTGCGGGGGATTTTTTTTTTATTTTGGGGGCATTTCGGTGCCTCCAGGTGTAATCGTAATCCGTAATCATGATTAGATTTTGGGCAAAATGCACCAGATAAAATTGTAATCTGTAATCATGATTACATTTTACCCACCTCTGCCTGAAACCACACGAGTAACGTTGGTTTAAGCTGAGTAGTATAGTGCCCAGCGAATTCCATTAAGAAAGGTGTGTCCATTACCTATATCCTTTTCCTCTGTTCTCATGCGCCATGTTACACCTGCGAGACTTGGGAGATTGGCTTTGGTCGCAGGCATTGACAGAGCCCTTTGGTCACTTGAAATATTATGCTTATGCCGTCTTATTTCGAGAAACGAGGCCAGCAGTGGTTTATTTATAATTTATAAGTACATTTACTTATAGCGTATACGTTGTAATTAAACTTTTAAATAAGTTTCGAGATATATTTTTTTCCTACAAACTTTTTAAATTACGAGTACTACCTATTCATTCTATTTAGGTATAGCTAATTTTATTTGAACAACAGAATTGCGCATATCAACAAAATAATATCTAGTAATCTTTGTCATCAATATATAAGTATCAGTATATAAGTAGGTATAAAGGTTATGATATAAATTGACTTAATACGATTTGTAATTTAAATTAAAATAAATTAGTTGTTTCCATGAAATTTATTCACTATTTCAATCACATTATAGGTAATTATTATTACTCAACAAACAATAAAAAACGTACAAAAGTATGGCAGTGATTAGAGAATAACGAGCAACAAGAGAAATGCAAAACGAGTATCGTCTCACACTCTTATGGCAACCATATTTCTAATAATAGTCACGAGTAGTCGACCAATGGGCTCGCTCATCAAATCGAGTACTCGTTTAGAGAGAACTTAGTCATTTAGTAATTTATCTCCTGGCGGGCTTGGGGATGGATTCACCATCCGCGTGGAAGCCGGTCTCGTCAGCGTAGTAGTTGATGCTGTCTTTTTTGCCATCGGGGTTGGTGTATTGGTATGAACCGCGGACGACGACGACTTGTTGGGGCTTGTTGTCCTCGTCGAGGACTTCCTTCACTTCACCGACCTCTTCGCGGACAGTGCCATCGTCGGTCTCGAAACTGTAAACGAATTAAAAAATAGGGCACTTAACAATATTCTTTAATATCATTCTTTACCAAGTGTTGTGTATTAGCTGAGGCTATCTATGGTTTGGGGAAACTTAAGATTGGTAATAGAGGGTATATGGCTGACGAATGTGGGGTTTCATTTGTTGTTTCCTTTATAATAATTACTTTATACACAACACTTAGTTACTTAAGGCTATTGGAACGATTTCATGATAAAAAAGGTAACAAGATGTCAATGCCATATGGATGTGTGGTGCTAGGTGGCAATTTAAAACATTAACACCATCAAAACAACGGTCGACATTACGATGTGGGGTCCAAAACTTACCTTTTAAAATATGTTTGATGAATGAAAATATTAATCTTTTTCTACGTAAAGTTACTCTGCAGCTATTACTATTGTAATATAAATAATTTAATATGTAATAATTTTTAGTTACAGATCTTCATTTATGATAACAAACGATAACATAAAGCGGTCCCACAAGTGGACGGGACTGAGATTCTCGACTCCACTAATAAATCAGCACAAACATCAACAACCTCCCCGAAATGGACCTGACATCCCTCTCTATGCAGGGAGGGTCTACGGGCCTATAGGTCGACGAACGAACTATAATTTGTATCTTTTTAGACAAGAAAATTTTAACTGGAAAGTAAAATGGTGTTAATAAACATACTTGAAATTGTATGCTCCATTGGGCTGCTGGTCGGACTCCGAGCGGAGGATTTGCGCCACGGGCACTTCAGCGGCGAGGGCGACGGCCACAAGGGCAAGGGCGACAATGATCTGTAATGGCAAAACTCAAACTTAAAAATGTTGACTTGGGATGCATTTTTCTGATAATATTCCAATATATTAACAGTGGCGTACCATCTTCATGGTTGATTAGTTTGGTTTGACTGCGTTGCTACTTGATGAGCGACTGATGCCTTAACGCTTGACTCATATTCTTTTATACATTTCTCCCAGCTCCGCAACCTAACGTAATGTCAAATGGCACCAAACATACGATGTCGATATTCGGGCTGTCCGGATTCGGTCACCTATGATCACGATTGTGCTTGTGTTTGAACAGTGATCTGCTTGACATATTCGAGCGTGTGCGTACATGCGCTTGCGCAGCAATTTGAAGGTTTTATTAAAAAATGTTTACTTAGTAATATGTTAGAAGACTTGAAAGACTTCAAAGAATTATTGGCGTCTAATTAGGCCAAGGTATTTAAGTATTAGCGAAACTGTTTAATTATGGAGACCTAATATATTGTTCATGTTTTTAAAACTTCTTGAGGATTTGTGTAGTTTTTAATAAACAGTCCTAACAAATTATATTTATTGCATAAACCATAAATGAAACATATTATTTAAAAGTAAAGGTAGCACACGCTATAAATCAATAAATTGAGTGAAATGGTCCTATAATGGTCCCATAAGATGTAAGTCCGTGTTTTATAATTGTTTGCTATGTTGCCTATGTTCTGCTATGTAGGTACCTACCTACCTACCTAATCTTAGGAGTTGAATCAAATGGTGACTACATTGATACTTGCGTCAAGTTGATACCTACCATAGTGAAAACAGGAATCGACTGGGATCCCAAGACTCCCAAGTCTGCTAATTTATAAATGATTCAATTGCATTGTGTCGGAATACTAAATTTGACACAGTTGGCAGACAAAATGTGTCAAACTATTCAACCACGACGCAATTGAAACACTAAAAAATACCAGAATTGGGCTTGAAAAGCCGATATGATACCAAATGAGGGAGGTCTCAAAGATAAACCACTAATAATAATTAACTAATTCTTTTTAAATATAGATGATTAGACCTAAGTAGGTACATTTCGCTGTGTAGGCTCCAAAATAACGATAATCAGTTAGTATCACCTGAGCCTTTACGGACAGATTGCGAGCCACGACAAACTTGTTACAATAGTTTAAGGACATTATGGGAAACTCTCAGGTGCGCAAGTTATTTACAATTAGATTTCAATTAGAGATGCTTGAAGCATTTAAACCCACGCCCCCTGTTCGGAGTCCATCGTCGAGCCACTCGGCGATCACTGCTTCATGACTGCCTCCAATATGTTTTTAGTTACCTATGTAATTTTTAATACTTACCTATGTAATTAAATCACAGCCAAGCCGTGACACCAAACAGTAGTGACATCACATACCAGATGTTACTGCAACGTCAGATCAGCTACTAGACCATTATGGTCTTATCATTTTGGTCACAAAACACTTAATTTTCAAACACATCCTTTTAGACACAGACACCCGCCGTACACCCCTCTTTTAGCATCGTGGTACAAAGTCATTGCTCTAATTTTCATATCGTAGGTAATGATAATGAAAGTTCCGCTGTATACCCTAATGGGGAAGATATAAAACACTTTTAATTCATTAGGTATAGAAACCGACCTAACTTTGCTTTGGGACACCCATGTCTAAGTAACCATACTTACTTACAGTAATTACTTTCTTTCCTCTTCCTTCCACCAGTGAAACCGGTGTGAACAAGTGAAAACCGCATCCAGATCGGTTCAGCCGTTTCCGAGATCAGCAGGATCAAACGTACACAAAAACCAATAATAATTGTAAAAATCATTATCAGGGGACCTAACTTAGGTTTTTGAGGTTTAAGGTTAAGTTTTTTAGGTTTTTTGTTTAAGGTTTTTTCTAAGTTAACGCGCTTCACCATCTAAGGGTTACGTCGCCACTTACCATCAGGTGGGAGCGTAGTAAGCGGTAACTTATATTCAATATAAAAAAAACCCTACTACGTTAATGAATACTCCCAATAATAGTTTTGCCCAAATATGTTCATATTTTCATGTACAGGCATCTATTAGTATATATTTTGATGTTTAGGTATATATATCTGTATACATGATGCTGACCCCGTTCGTAGCTAACCTCTGAGTATCAAATGTTTTTGTGTATGTAAAATACAATATTATTATATTAAAATACCTAAATATATTGTGTTGGTACGTAAGCATTAATAGGGTAACATTATAAAATACATAATATATAACATATTTTAAATACTGAGCAGGTAATTATACAAGTTATAAAATTTACAAATTTGAAATTCATATGAGTAAATAATAATGAATATAATTTAATTTGCCTTTTATATTCGATCCGACTACCATTTAGCTATCGAAATATTTAAATTTTTTAAGGCAATTAAATTTGAATATAAAGAAATATTACACCTATCACAAGATTATATGAATAATAAAATAATGAAGCTACATAGACACAATTATTTTACATAAATACTATATACCTAGTAATTGCATTTTCGTATTTATAAGCTGCCAGTCATCAGTAGCACCAAAGCCATCATCTTTCTTTTGGTAATCAACCGACACCTGAACAGACGATCCACGTGATGGCAGGTGGTCCCGCCACCCACGAGCATCCAGTAATATCACAAGGCATCACCTATGCGTAGCCGAACTAAAAAGATAAAACATAATTTAACAAAACAAAAAACCGACTTGATATTCGATTAGGGTTTCCCTCGATTTCCCTGTGATTCCATCATCAGATCCTGATTTACTGGCAGTGGGTCCACTTCAAAGGACGTTCTTTAAAAAAAATTAATAAACGCACTAGTCGCCACTACAATTCCCCTCGATTTCTCTGGGATGCCATTATTAGATCCTGGTTTCCTTATATCTTTATCTTTATATTAGTGCAAAGACAGATGCGTGTATGAACGTTAATTCTTTTTTAATGTGTTATTATTTATCTATATATACCTATAAAAAACATTTATTATTATCTGTACATAAGAGATGCCTGCCTGCCCACCCAACTAAGTAATACAAGTAACTTTTATTTTTCTATAAAAATATCACTCGTTCAATACAGGTTTTAAATATTAAACATGTAAAAAAGATAGCGATGATCTCGTAGGCTATGATTATTAACTTACCTGTATGCATAATTAAAAAAGACGTTGGAAAAAACTTGTCCCTCGTCGCTACGCTAGACGCAAATAAGTGATGCCCCTAACCTTTCCAGAGGTCGAGACCGTTCTATCATTCGTGAAATTATCATTCAAGGTCAATTCGTATTATAGGTACCTAACATATGTTACGCATAGCTGATTAAATAGATATGTTTAAAATTTGAAATACCAATTGACTACTTACCTATACTTGTTTAACACTACCTTATTGATTCGAAAAAACTAAGTCGCACTGATGAGGGAATCGGTACCGATAAGGGAAATTACTACATAAACTCAGAAATGACTGACCTCACATGACTCTTCTTCATATAAAAATTAGGATAAATTAAACTGATAATTTCACAAAACCTATTCTAATATTATTACACAAAGATGTGATTTAAAACTATTATTTATTCATAGTAGTTAAGTATTAATACATAATATAACCTACAGTATCGGGTTCCAATCATAAATTACATAATTAATTTTATCCCTTGTTTTATATTGTACAACGCTGTCAAAAGCTACAATATATTTTAATTTGTCTAATTTATACCTCACTGACGAGGTTAAGGTAAAGGTGTTAAATGAAATATTGTCATTCGTTAATAATAAAAGGATGACCAAATTATATGGCCGGTTACTCTTAAGAATTAATAAAACGCTGGGTTTGTTCAAAATTTATTCAACACACATTACACAACACTTGGCTTAGCTACACATTCACTTATTACCAAGTTAAACGCATCACATGATCAGTTTTTCTTTTAGACGACTTTATGAATCCCAGGAACTGCAATTCGGCCACGGCCTTTGTAAATCTAAGCCTGAAATATAAAGATTAACATTACAACACACTCGTGATTGCCCTTGCATCGGGAAAATCTACATACTCACACTCGAAGTGTAAACGGAATTATTTGAACTGACTAACTTTTTTAATTATGAATCAAATACTAAAATCTATGTTAACTTTGCCATAATATATCAGTGAAAACCGCACCGCACCGTTTCTGAAATTAGCGTGCACAAACGTAACGAAGAGGTATCTGGAGGAAGCCTGCACACCTGAGAGGTCTCCATAATGTTCCCAAAGGTGTGAAGTTTACCAATACGCACTAATGCAAAGTTCCTATATGTTACCAATCGTTAAACCGATCGTTTTCGAGTTAGGTACCAGTAATAAGTCATTTCTTATAGAAAACCTTTAAGTTACGCCTCGTAGACAGTTCTAAATTTCTAATATCCGTAAGCAAAACGAATATAACGAATCGTTTTTCGAATATAGAAACCGGACAATAGTTAACGTAGTGGAACAGGCCTGTACCCCTTTTACACGAGTTCCGGGCCTAGCCAGTGGGACATTAATTTATTTTTTTGATAAGATGTTCTTACTGTAAGGAAGAGTCCTGAAAGCGGGTGTCGTCATCATGGTCGGGCCGCAGCACCGCGGCGAAGGCCTGCAGCCAGTCGTACAGGTTGATGTGTTTCCCGCACTCGCGGTGCAACGTATACGCGAGACACACGTCAGGCACCGTATCCGACACGCTATCCGATGTCGGCAGGTGACAACACGAACACTGCGATATTAAAATAATCATTTCATAGGCAGCAAAAAAATACAAAATGTTTACCAATTAAAAACGGTAAAAAAAATATTTTTTTTAATATTTAATAATAATACTTCAATTAAAGACATGGTGTAACTGTAGAATAGGCGGTCTTGTAGCTGAGAGCGATCTCTTCCAGACAACCATAGGCATTAAGTCCGCCCACTGTAATCTAATTTTTAGGATTACAGTAAGGATTGAATAAATAAATAAATAGTCTTATGCAGTTAACATTAACATTTTGCAGGGCAAGAAGACAGGGATTAGTGTTCCCTGTGTCGTGGGAGTCTATGACTCCCATATTACATTTTTTAGAATACACCTGCTACTACTTCCTTTTTGGTTCCTAAGACTTCATTGTGATTTATTCTGTGCGTGAATATTGTGTGTAGATGTGCACACTTTTAAGGGTGTAAGGGTTCATAACAATCCCGAGCCCAAGCCAACCCTGCTCGTGATTGACATTGACCCTGCTTGACAACGGGCGAGGCGATGAGGCCAGGTCCTTCCCGTTGTATGTAGATTGGTGGTCTCCACCACCCAGTTTAATTCCGTCGGCACTCATACGTGTTGGTTGGGTTTATTACACGCTTGGTTGGCTTGGCTAGCACCACTTTTTATATTCAACCGTGCAATATTTTTTACATCATTCGGTTGTATGTTAATAGAGCCAATAATACGATATAATACATTGGTGGTCCCTCAGGTATTATTGATGTTCATGGCCAACGATTACCACTTATTATCATCAGATGGATTGTCTATTCCTTTGTTAACTTAGTACGTAAAATAAAATAAGCATTTATTCCTATTAAAGTCTACAAAATTTTTAGTAAAGCTTCATTTAAACGAGTTTTATATATATTCATAAATCCGGACTTTCCTTGTATCATTTATAATTACCTAGACTAATGGCCAACCTACTACATATTATTTCAAATCAATATTTCTCACAGCATCTCAAAACAAAACCATTAAAACACGTTCTAGGTAAGCACTGTCAAGGTCGTCTTCAAATGCCGGACAATAGTGAAAAAACATGTCTCAATATTAACAATCTTGTTTTTAGGAGACGTAGGTTTTTTTTTGTTTATTGGACCGTCTTAATTAGGTGTTGAAAATGCGTACTATAAGGCAAAATTTATGAGTGGATTACGTATGTAACGTACTTTTGTTTTAAGGGCTGAATACTGTAGACATGTAGAATTTCATAGCGATTAGCTATTTACTACTATCAAATCGCTATGAAATTCTACCTGTAACATATTTCGTAGCGGCTTCGCCTATATGCAAGGGAAAGGGCGTATTATTGGGGTAAAAACTATCCTTTCTCTGGTCTTAAATTATCTTCATACCAACTTTCTTAGAAATCAATTCTGCAGAATAATCGTGAAAGTTAACAGACAGGCAAACATGCAGATAAAATATTGCGCCTGCGACGAGAGGAATCCCGAGTTTGATTCCAGCCGGGGCACATATTCATATGATAGATAAACATCGTTACGGGTCAGGTGTTCGTTTCGCCTAATTTGTATACCCATGCCAACCGTAACATAGGTAATTCTGGTACGGGTATTATCTCAAAACTTAAAAAGTCCCTGCGATTAGCTGTATATTACAAAAAAACTCAGATATTAAACTGTCTAAGATTTTTTGAATTCGGATATTTTAGTTACAAATACATTTAGTTAAATTTTTGTATCTTTTTTGTTTTATACCATGTTTGGATTACAAGTTTAATTCAATTCAAGTTTGGATTACCTACACTTCGGATTACAAATTACAATTTGGATTACAATTACAATTTAAATTACAGATTACAATTTGGCTTACAAATTTAATTCAATTCAATATTTGAAGTTTAATTCAATCGTTTTTATTTATTGAATATATTTATATATATATCTATTGAATGGTTGTATGCTTGATAATAGGATGAAATTTTATCGAATACTTGTTTCAATTTTAAGTTGTTTATTCTACTGAATTTTAATTTAATTTTACAAAATAAAAAAGCAGGTTAAATAAAAAGCCGGGCAAAGTCCGGATAAACACGGGCGGTTAGCAACTTCAACCGTAAGTGTGGCTATTATAGCGAGGACCACTTATTGAATACTATAAAGTCTATAACCCATTCATAACGCGCTCGGTCCGCTGTAGCGTAACCTCTTCTACAATACTAATTTTATAGCCCCGATATTTTAATTATAATTATAATAAAATCTTATATATATCTATATCTATATCTATATAAAAAAAGAAGCTGACTGACTGACATATCAACGCAGGGCTTAAACTATAAGGGTTAGTAACTTGAAATTTTGCAGAGGGGTTCCTTTTATAACGTAGGGGAACACAAATAAAGGATTTTTGAAAATTCACCCCCTGAGGGGGTAAAACGGGGGTGCAAAGTTAGTATGAATCTTTGCCGTTTTTGAATTTTTCGAATGAAATTCAGTTTTAAGGTTTTTCATTGAAAGTCATGAAACATGTATAAAATATTTTTTCGAAAATCGTCCCTTAAGGCGGTAAAAGGGGGGTGCAAAGTTAGTACGAAAGATCTCTGATTTTATCAACTTTTATATACATACAAGCCTACACCCACGGCTTCGCCCTCCAAAAATCCCCAAAATATATAAAAGTTAATAAACCCCTTATTTTAGTTAGTTCTCTTTTTACAATGTATGGTGCAATGATTACCATGTCATGGGTTCCATTCGGAGCGAGACGGAAATATGAATGATAAGTTTAAATTTCCATTCTCAGTCTGGATTTGTGTTCTTGTCTTTGTGTGTTGGCCATCGCACCTTCGACATATGGAATCTTAGTGTGGGGCTATGAGTGTGTGGATTTTTTTATTATTGTTTTTATTACAACTGAAAACCATTAAAAATAAGCTTAAATTTTTAGGATTAATTTTATTGCCTGTTGCTTATTAGCGCCTTAAAATTATCTATTATTGTGTTCCGCAATCCACAAAACTTGAATTACACTAAAACCTTCAACTTTTACCACTTATGTCATCGTAGCAAGATGAACAAGAATTAATGTTCACTTAATATGTTTATTATAATATTTTTTTAATTATACCAGACAGCATAATTATAAATTCCAACCTTAACCTCTAGAGACAAAACAACCGATGTTTTAAAGGTAGGTATATATTTTTTACCAAATACAATCGTACATTTCAATGACGAGTCTGATATCTTGATTATATAGCACTAAAAATACTCGTAAAATATTCCTGTTTATCCTCGTGTTTTTATAACAAGTTGGTAAACAAACCTATCGTTTAGAGGGCACTGTGATTTATAGCGGGAGTTCATCAAAGGTTTTACATACATAGCTTCCTATTTATATACCTACTACAAAATAGTTACGGCCTCTTGTTTTCGTCTGTTCAACGCTTACTGATGGACACATATTTATATGTGTATTAAAAAAAAACAGTCCATGCTAAGAGATGTATTCAATGAAAAACGAATGAAGATGACCGTTACATTTTTGACATACCTACTTCGTTAGAACTACTAACGTAGAAATGATAGAATAGCCACGACCAAATCATAAAGATATCCAATACTAATTTTATAAAAGCGAAAGTAGCTCTTTCTGCCTGTCTGACTATCTGATACCTTTTCACGGTAAATCCGCTAAACCGATTTCGATGAGATGCGGAGTATTGCGGAAATAGTTTGAAACCCTAGAAGGGACACAGGATGGTTTTCCCGGAAATCCCTCAAGAGGGTGAAATGGGGAATCAATAACCTTAAGGGTTAAAAAGTAAGTCGAGTAATGTTGATTAGGTACATAGGTAATAATCAAAATGTCAACATTATGCGCGCTCCTTTTACAGAGCAATTGTTAATAGTATAAAACACATCGTAAGTTAGTTTTTGGATTTCCATGACGTAATAAGTTTTATCAAATTTGTCATTTCCAAATTCGCCACCTTGGTTAATTGGAGTCAACATTTTTGACCCTTACCTTAAAGTTAAGGTAAGTTAAGATAAGGTAATGTTAAAGCTTATCGAGCAGTGATAGCCGTGTGGTTTGAACGTTGGACTCGGGAGTCCCGCTTCGGGGAACCGGAGGACCCGGGTGCACATTCTGCACGCACCTCTAAGGTTCAAAATTATGTGCGTATTAAAATTTAATTATCACTTGCTTTTAGGTGAACGAAAACATGGTGACGAAACCTGCACACCTGACAGTTTTTAATGTTCTCGAAGGTGTGTGTAATCTGCCAATCCGCACTTGGCCAGCGTGGTGGACTTTGTGAGAGACTCTTGCCCAGCAGTGGAAAAGTTATGAGTTGAACTGATGATATATACTTTTGTAGCGACATCGCACACACGTCACACGGTGACGTCACGAAGCCTGAATCACGCTATCGAAGTTTCCGCATATATTACATACAAGCTCCAACAGAGATCAGCTGTTGCTTAACCTCGGGCATGACATCTCGCCCGGCGGGAGATGTCTTCGCCAAACCTTAAAGGTACACAAAGGGTCCTAATTATAGTACTGCCGACGGTTCTAGGCCGCGCAGGTATTGCGCGCAGGTACAGTACTTTAGAGAGAGATAGCGACACGAACACTGAGCATGTGACTGAAAAAAACAATGCTCAGTAACACCCCGCGCGTCATCCACAATTTCGACCCTAAAATTGACTTCTGCGCAGCGATCCGAACAAAGTTCTGACCAGCCTAGAACCGCCGGCCGTACTAGGTATACCTGTAAGGGCGCGTTCACATAGGACGTCTGTTTTACTGGATCCGGAATACTGGATGCTAGTAGTGTATGTAGTTGTACTTATGAGCGATTTCACACAGAATCCAGTATACCGGATCCAGTAAGAAATCCCACACACAACGGAAATACTGACCCGTTAAAACAGATCCAGTAAAAGGGACGTTCTATGTGAACGCGCTCAAAATGCTGTGCGAATATTACCTTCCGTTTTACTGGATCCAGAATACTGGATCCAGTAAAACGGACGTCCTATGTGAACGCGCCCTAATACCTGTATATGTACCGATATAAATGTAATTACCTGTAAGTAACGCACAGGGTTGCCGAGCGCCGTGTGTATGGCGCCGCGGGGCGCACCAACGATGTGTTTCCTAACGTTGGCCACGTCGCCGAAGAACAGTATCTCATGGAAGGGCTGGTCGCGCGGCGGCCGCAGCCCGCTCCGGAACGTGTCTTCCATGTAACTCACGAACCTCGAACGGACCATCTCGAATTCCGACTGTATCTTGTCTACTCGGGTCGCTTTTAATAATTTCTGAAATGAAATGTTTTCATGTGGAACACCGTTACCGAAAACATTATTGCTTTTAGAGCTATTTTGAAGTGAAAACTTAAATATATAAAACTATAGTATCGTCGTGATTTGGAATTCGATGAAACGGAAATGACGCGCAAATGAAATGAAACGGAAACGAAACAGACACATTTTAACGTGGGAGAAAATGAGATAGGAAGCATTGTCAAAATGGCGGCTTACGTAAGCAAAGCAACATCAATATTTGGACTGACAGTATTCGTTTTTTTTTAATTTTAATTTCTAGCACGTGTGGATTGCACACATTTGTTTTTAGAGCTATTTCTTTTTAAGAGACACGTTTCAGATCCCACGTAATTATATTAAGGAACAAGAATCATGATTGAATAAAAAGATAATAAAATTAAAGTGAAACTCTCATATTCCCATTCTCAGATTCCCTGTGTCGGATGTGACATGGACAATTGGACAACACAAATATTTACAACCAACCTATCCCAGTCTAACCAGTCCCAGTCATACTTACTAACAAACTCACCAACTAATGTTCTAACATCGTCTGCTAACCGGACTTATTATCCTAGTCCCCATTTGAGTCTTCTTCTAAGACAGTTATCATGGCGGCAGCGGGAAGGTAGTACTGGATGTTCAAATGCTACTTTAATTCCATAAAAAAAGGTTCACTACCAACTAGACAACGGGATCGTCATTGAATACAAGAAATAATACTTTTTTATTTATCAATATATCTTACCTCCTTTAATTTATACCGATTCCCTGGCAGCACATCACTAGGGTCTGGATCTGTGACGTCATTCGTATAAATTGTTGCTTCGCTTTTTGCGTTTTCGATTTGTCTCAGAAAGGTTAGCAAATGTATTTTAACAGTTTTAAGAAAGCTTTCTCCAAGTTGGTCTGTGCCTTCATTGACAGTTTTTCTATTCTTCATTGGGGATCTTAAATACTTGAGGGGTTCTAACGACGAGTCGATAACCTTAACTGCATTCTTTAAACTCTCAGTTAATTTGACCTGGGACTGGAAGTTCATTAACTGCATACACTCTTTAAACTCGGCGGTTTCTGTTACGCAATTCACGGCGCATTTTGAGTAAATTTCTCTCACCTGAAATCAAATAATTTGTTAACCTTTGTACAAAACGTCCGGGTTCATATTGAAATTGTTTCTCGATACGTTTCTTCTGTTTTAAATTAAATTTATCAAAAAATAACAAAATATATTACGAAATTACATAATATAAATAATAAATAACGCTTATTTGCCGGCTTCACAAAATAAAAAAGAAATTGGTCTGGTTAATCGGATTTCTACTGTAATTTCATTTTTTCAAACAACAAAAATACACTTACAGATTTTCCTAGTATATTTTTTGGTACATCCTTCACAAACACCAGCAGCAACCTCACAAACACATAGAAGCTCTGCAAGTAATCGTGCAATTGGTTCATTTGTTTAAACAACACTTCACTAAATACATCATCATCCTCGAACAGAGCAATTCTCATCTGACAGTCTTGCTTTTCTAAAAACGGTCTAAAAGATGGCAGCTGACGTATGTTTTCAAGATCTTCGGCATTTAAACTGTTTATAACTTCTTTAATTTTGTCTCGTTCACAACACAAGGCCTTGGAATTATCTCCATAACAGTGGTCCATAAAACAGTACTGAAACAACATTTAAAATGCTAACGAACTATGCAAAGACTTCACACACATGAGAACGTTATAGAGAACTCATAAGTAAGCTGTTTTTTTAAATCATAACCATTAAATAATGTTATTACCTTCACACTTTGAATAAATCCAGTAACAGAGAAGTCATAGAACAGGAAAACATCTGTTAATAATTCAAACGCTTTCCCAGACAAGTGAAAGGGGCTTGTGTGTGTCAGGAAAATATTCTCCAGCACCTGAAAACGAGAAAAAAGTTATAAATAATTTAGTTCAATTAGTACTAACTATTGACGTTTTGTTTCTTAAAACCCAGTAAGTTTTTAACCCATAAAGTTTTAATCTATTTTTAAGATACCACGGATTTAATTATTAGGATTCTCAAAAAATTTCATGCATTACATGAAAAGTATAAAGTGAATTATTTATTTACAAATAAATAAATTAATTAAAAGTGCAAAACTATCCCAAATTATTTTGTTTCATTTTAAGCAAGGCGACTCAATAAATATGCCAAGACATACTATAATTAAAACCAGACTTACCTCATTGATATAGACGTTAGACGAGTGTGAGTGGAATACTTTGATCAGTAATTTTGAAGACACATGGTATGGAAAAGATTTGTGAAGAGCTGACACTGAAGTCGCTACTCCAAACACAAATATTATTGGCAATGTAGATATGTAGGAACTGTGAAACAATTACCATTTAAGATAAATATTACTTTTTAGTCACACACATACAAAAATGTGTTATTCGAATATAAACTTAACAAAATAGACATAACAAAAAAATGATTAAGGCCATGTCTATAGAGCACATTTTTTGTATGTTTGCTGATATAGACATAATTTTTGACATAATTTTATCAAAACCCGCATACTTCCGAAAGTCTCCAAGGAGTTTATTTCGCCGTTTCTTTTCTTTCATTAGAAAATAAGTGTATGAAACGGTAATATAAGCAGAAATTATGAGCATTACGGACATATTATTATATTAATAAAGTGAATAAATTTGTTTTATCATTATACATTCTAACATAATAATATCGTATCAGTTTTTAATAACCATGTTACCAGAAAGTGAATGATTCATGATTACCTAGTAATTAATACAAAATCTTGTAAGATATTGCAATTAAAACTCTCAAAGTCTGGCATGATCACAACAAGAGAATATTGCGTGACATCGGACGTGGAGCCGTATTTAGTGTTGTACCATCTTTGTAGTACTTTCATTGTGCACTGACTCTTTTTCAACTTTCTCTTAAGATGACTCTCAGATTCATCAACCTCACTATCATCCAGAGATTCCTGTGAAAAGCACTGCAATTAGGAGTAAAAATAATTCCTCTGAAAAAGATAACAAATAAATCAATATTAATTTATTTTCTACCACAACTTTAATTTAAATCTAAACTTTTATATTAAAGTGTGCGAGACCATAATTATCCTAAACTAAATTTCAAATTAGGAGTAGGTACATATTATATAATTTCCGTTTTTAGAGGAATGCGTAAATGAATTTCATTTTCACAAAATATGTGTGTAGGTATTAAACGGAATAATTGAAATGTATTCATAACATTTGAATATTTGTCAATATTTCAACGTTAATTGTATTTAATGTGTGCACAAATGAAGACATTGTACTATTACCCTTCCACGTCCATTATCTCATTGGTATTACAATCAAATTTCTTCTTCATAAAGTGTATACATGATATAAATTCAGAGACAAAACATTGGAAGATAAGTGAGCAGAACATAAAATGAATACTTGATAAACAAGCAGACAAGCCAAGATTGTAGGTGGTCATCACCTCCGATGGTCATCACCTCCGATGGTCATCACCTCCGAAGGTCATCACCTCCGATGGTCATCAATATCACTAGGCGTTGCCGACACCGAAAGTGGAATATAAAAGAAAGTACTGGCTCTTTTTACATGCTCATTCCACCCCCGCTCTAGGATTCCCCGTGTCGCGGATGGTTTGGACAACACAAATAACGTATCACAACACCCACAACCGTAGAACAAACATTTTTCACAAGAATTTCTTTTCTTTTTCTGAAGCATTGAACAACTAACATATGAACTAGTTCCGTGAATGAGTTGCCAAACAACATTTTCCACTAAATGTTTCACCGTCTGTGCATCCTGAGATCCAACCATTGCCACGTGCGGGGTCACCTCTGTTCTGGAAAACAATAATCACCGATATAAATTAACTAGTAAACCCGCCCTCGCTTCGCTTCGGGAAACCCAATTTACACAAAACTTTAATATATTATACATATAAACTTTCCTCTTGAATCATTATATCTATTAAAAAAAAACCGCATCAAAATCCGTTGCGTAGTTTTAAAGATCCAAACATACATAGGGACAGAGAAAGCGACTTTGTTTTATACTATGTAGTGATAAATAAACACTAACACCCTCACACACAGCACTAAGATTCCCTGTGTCGCGGGCAGCATAGCCAACACAAAATACACACCACTAACAGTAACACCAATGATCCGAGAACAAACATTTATCTGTTAGATAAATATCTGCCCTGGCTGGGAATCGAACCCGGGACCCATAGCTTCGCAGGCAAGGCCACTACCAACTAGAATAGGGTGTCTATAATTACAAAATCAGTCATTAATACTTTAATAGCTTTCTTAGATTTATAAGGTTTAATTTAGTCGCTACGACAATTACGCGGTTTTGATTTGTCAATAAATTTTATACCTCATTAAAGGGCCAACCACTGTGCAACTAAGATAATTAAGATGTACCTTATTAAGATGTGACATACTGTTAATTACCTCACAATATCAATAAGTGCTGTAAACTGATTCACATGGTCTGGTTGGTTTACTCCAGTCAGCAAAGTAGCACTCGGTATAACAGCTTCAAACATGTCCACATCCTGTTTCCAATCAATAGAGTTCATGTAACTTACAATATCACGCAGCAGCATACTGTAAGTTTTGTGATGTAATTCCTGTAAAACCAACAAAAAACACAATCAAGTAAATTAATACTTTGAAAAAGTAAAATCATGCTATTATAATGCTAACTGAATTGCGAAGCAATAAATTTAGCAATCTATAATGCCTCCAATTTTGAATTGAATTTGCCCATAAATGCATTCTTACACAAACTTCAGAGTACATACTCGTAGTCACGCTGCTAAGTAACTTGAGAAATAATCATAAATTACTTGCCTTCAATTGGTATTCAATAAAATCCCAATTCTTCTTAAATGTGACATACCAAGGCTCCTTTGCAAACAAACTCTCAAACAGGCTGTCCTTTGATTTCTTCTTATTAAATTTAGATTTTCTGTATCCATTTCGAAACAGGAATACACCCTGAAATCAAATAATTCAAACTATGAGAAGCTGTATCATGATAATAAATTTGAAGTATGACAGTCATATCAAAGCAAAATTTGTTGCAGTAACGTCTTTACACGAAATCTTGCTCAAAATGTGTAATTAGAAAAAAAAAGTAATTTTTAGTTACAATAATAAATCTAGTATGTACCACCAATAATATTATTGTCCTCAAAGGAGTTATGCAAGAAGATTCTTCTTCACAAGCCTAATGGTTAGCTGGTAGAGAATGCATCAAGCATTTAGTGCACCATATGTACCTCATATATTTTGTGGTCATTAAAGTTTAAATAAATAAATAAATAACTGTACCACTGCTCCGCTCGGGTCTCCTTTCAAAATATGAGTGGTGTTCAGGCCAAAGGCAACCAAACTGGCCGAGTAAGGGTTGGTAGACTTCACATACCTTTCAGAACATTATGGAGAAATATCAGGTGTGCAAGATTCCTCACAATGTTTCCCTTACCAAAGTAAGAATTCATTTCAAATACACGCATTTTTTTCATTAGAGGATTAGATTACGTTTGTTCGGGAGCCCAAGTATGAAACCAGTTGGCTATCACTGTTTATACAACTGAAACTCAGGCTTTCAATTTCAATAAGTGAGTACTTTACCTTGGAAACAGAAACCGTAGGGTCCATGTATATGTTTGTTCTGTTTTTATTTCCGGTTGCTATAAAATTATAAAGTCGTGTGTGCTGCAGCTGCAAATAGACTCATATATTATGGCTAATGGGATTTATAATTTACATTTTGATGATTTTTGTCAAATGAAGGTTATGCAAAAAGTATTATTTTGAACTGTGTTATTTTAGTAAACATAAATAAATAATTGGTATTGTTAATAGTTATTGTTATCATTGGATAAATCAACACTTGATAGATTGAATTCGATGTGAGTTACACTTACTATAGTTATTGCTTTTCGAATAATGTTTACCACACGTCGTGGTTTTAATGAATCTATCGCTTGAATTTACGCTGAATCATCAGCTAAATAGATTCGATATTAAGCAAGAACCAAATAAATTATGTATTTACTTTTTTAACTTTTTATAAAGTTATACACTCCCGCCACCGCCAGATCACCAATCTAACAAATTTCAACGTGAGCTTGACTTGACAGTTGACAGTGACATTTTATCTGACAACTTGATAACTAGGGTTGTATAAATATCGATAAATGAAAAATCGATATCTTCCAATATTTTAACAATATTTTGTCACAGTGTCAATACTACTAAGGAAAAAGCTGTATTTTGTGAGGGCTCGCGTAGTTTTTCTAACGGGTGATAATTTTAGGGGCTATGTGACATTGTTTACCGCTAAAACTCCGCCGTTATTTTACATACAACCTGCTTCTACTGATGTCATCGAGTATTAAGTAGTTATGAACGATGTATGTACATAATAAAATGATTAGAGTATTGAGCTGTTGAAGGGATGTCAACTCTTTGTTTTTCTAGCAGATGGCGTTAGTAGTACAGTAACATTTTAACCAATGAATACAAAATTGTTAATGTTTTTTTTTTAATGGTTATAAAATTGTATTTTTTTTTTGACAGATTACACATCTAATTGTGAAGTTAAATTACTATTTATTTATTTATTTATTTAAACTTTATTGACCACAATAACTTATTATTACGGTATACAAATGGCGAGCTTAATGCTAAGTGCATTCTCTACCAGCTAACCATTAGGCTAAACAGAAAGACACGAAGAACGGTTTGAATAGGGATAATATAATATAATTACTATGTTACAGCACAAATCTTTAGGCGTCATAGTTTTTCAGTAAACTGTACCAACAATTGTCTCAGATTGTGGGATAGTGATAGGGATCGCTTCGCTCGCTCTAATAAATGCGAGCCTTACTAATATTATAAATGCGAATGTAACTCTGTCTCTCTGTCTGTCTGTCGCGTTTTCACGCCAAAAACTATTGTATTAATTTAAATGAAACTTGGTACACAGATAGTCTAGAGCCGGAGAAAGGTCATAGGCTACTTTTTAATGCGAAGGAAGTATCGTCATTTTTGGAGCTAGAAGCTTGCAACTAATTTTTTAAGTTGTTAATTCGATATAAATAAATATGTCATTCAAAGTTTGTAAAACTTTTACCCTCAAGAGTGTAAATGTTATGGTATTTCTCAGAATATCCTTTTCTCTGTGTGAAGGTGAATATAATAATATATCTAAATAAAACAATATCACATAAATAACAAAAACGTTTATCTTCTGTCAAAAACGTTTATCTTACAAAAGACATTCGGTTAATATTATTATAACGAACTTGCAAACATGCTCTAGGATAAAATTTATACAATTGTAGGTATATACAAGTAGGTATATATATTGAAAATGATTATATTATAAAGAAAATAATATTAGTTAAGTCTAACTTGATGTTAGAAAAATATTGTATAACAGTCGTTAATATTGAGGACAATGTTAATATTAATAAGATCCCGACTCCAATTACGACGACTTTCCATATTACTGTATTTATCTCATACTTCGGAAACATCGCAAGAAGACCGCATGATCATATGTAAAAACTCATGGTCTCAGGCCATATTGAGGGCAAAGACCTCGAGTCCGAAGTAAAAAAAAAAAACAAGAAAATCTGAGGTGTCAATTAACACGGCACTCCACTAAGCCGCACTCGCTCAGTAGGTAGGTAATAAGACACGACTGAAGAGAGATTTTGCCATTCAATCCTATTGGCTCTCCAGCCCCCGGCCGGAACATAACAAATGGTTTGGTGGCTGAGTTAAGAAAGGTCGTAACTAACCAGCAGACGTAAGAAAAGACAACAATACCAGTAATGTTAATGCTTTATGATAAAAATATAAATATTATACCTAATCCTTAGGCGAAATCCTACCGCCAAGCAGGAGGGCCGGCTTCTAGCAACTCTTACAATACCTTGGGCTACTGTACTGGCATATGATCGGGGTCAATATCGATAATAACTTTTAAGGTTTAATTTATAGTTTTATATTAATTTTGGGTTTTGCCAGAAAATTAAAAAATAATAAACACAAAAATGGAATTGTTTTCACATAAATCATTGACCTATTATTCAATGACATTAAATGATTTACAAATTTGTCTAGTAAGTGCCCAAAATAAATTTCAATAAAGTTTCAGCAATCTTTCTAAATTTTTTTTGTCGTTTGTGAAGATTTGTACAATTTCTCAAGTTATGGAATGAGGCTGTTACAATAGCTAATCTATTTTCGAGGCCCGATTACCTCAGTTTATAACTTCAATCTCGATGCTGCACTGCAGATAAGTAGCGATATATATCGAAACATACGATTTGTAAACTTAAAGCCATAGGGTGTACCTGACAGGTTTAACAGTTGAACTGTACAGGTAAACTTTAGTGTGTATGTTGCACAACTGTACATGTATGCCCACTACGTAGCACAAGTTAGTTAAGTTAGTTACCTGATAAAAACTGTACTACATGCAAACCTGTCAGATACACCCTAGCGTATAAGGCTTGTTTAATACACAGTTTTCCGTAGTGAAGAGCTACTTACTAATCTAGTAAACTAATGATACATAAAAAGAAAATTATAAATAATATATACAACTTGATTGTTGTTTTTATGTAAATTGGAACGGTTCTAAGTAACAAATGAAAAGTTAAAGGCACCGTTACCTAATATCAGAAATGTCAGAAATAATGTCGTTACATGTCTTTACTTAAGCTATGATTCTATTTACAATAACCCTAGGTGACATTTTTATATGACGTCCGTTCCATCAGCCTACTCCGAAAACAATAACATGTCGCTCTTTGGGAAATAAGTCATTGTATTTTCTGGAGAGAAGCGAGGGCGAGATTACACATTCGCGACAAAGTGAGATGGTTTTCATACAAAAAACCACTGACACATTTCATAATGACAAGTGACAACTTCGGAAAACATTGTTTAGCTCTTCTAAATAGGCAGTTGGAACGGTCCACTATAGAACCTAAGTTATAGGCCTTGAGTGACCTTCATAAAGTTTAATTTGAAATTAATATTCCTATAACTTTAAATCTATTAAATCTAATGAGCCAGTCCGGTCACTGTGTTGGAGACCGTGGAGGGTGGCTCGGATCCTCGCATGGTGAATGCCGTTCCTCCTCAGTATTATATTTATATTCTCTATCACCCGTCTGGTGTTCGGAACCTGGAGTTGTTCGGCCATCTTGGGTGGCAGAGGCCGCTTCTAACGGAGGCCCCGTCGGTCCAAAAGGCATCCCCTCGCTGTAGGCCACCTCGCCCGTTCCAACGTATTCGGATGGCTGGTACCCGTAACTGTTTAAACTGAAAATGATAATTTGTATGATTGAAATGCTTTCATTAACAAATGATGAAATTAATAACAAATTATAAATATAATTATTTTGAATGTTGTTCATAGTTACATCGATAGATAGAATAATAATACAATAAATGGGTCAAATCTATATGTGCTATTTACTACTAAATTATATTTGAAAATGTATGTTATATTTTTTATTAGAGCCCTACAATATATTTTTTAAAATCTATTAATTCATAGTTCATCAGGCGGAAAACTCCAAATAAATTTAGGTTATACTTGATATTTTAACACTTAGGTTTATTTTTAAGCAGAGAAATCACTTTCAAAAGTTAGTATGAAAGTTCGGAAGAGTTCAGTTAATAAAGTTAAAATTTTAGTGCTACATAATTTCGTAGCTACGAGCATTGCGTACGCGTTGATGTCTTTTATTCTATTAAAACTAACTCCTACGTTAACTGCCTACTTACCAAATCAACGTAAGTAGTGATAGTTTTTCATTATAAAAATGGCTTTATAAATCTTTATCATCATCATCATCGTAATTAAATGGCTAATCACTGCAACTGTTGCTTGCATTGATGACCTAAATCAACGCGATGATATCTGCATACCTGAGTTAATGTTAATAATGTTCTCACAGGTAAAGTCTGCCAGTTAGTGCACCAGGGTCGTGAACTAAAACCTACTCCTCGCATTGTTAGAGTATTTATTATACATCAATAAATAACACTGCACACTCATAGTCCCGCACTAGGTGGTAGGTGGACTATTATGTACTAACAACAACTAACTGGACTATCACTAACAGTAGTAACAGACGTAACAGTCCCTATCTCAGTCCTCATACTTACTAACAAACTAACCAGCTAATTTATTTATTTATTTATTCCACTTTCTTTATTTAATCAGACCCAGGATCCTTCGAACGGTGTACAACATGGCAACCATTGTGCTATACTGGTCGCTATTAGGTAGTTATGATGATGATGATAATGGATCAGGATAACTAATATAAAACATAATTAATATCTATCCAGTAGGTAAGAATATAAAGCTAACATTACACAAATGAATTGTAACTACCTAAACATTGTATCGATACGATAATATTACCGCCGTAGTTTTCGCAATAAAAACATGTTTGCACGCGTTGTTTGTATTACATGCTAATTCGTGTTGAACATTTGTCAAATTCTTGGTTGTGAAACCAAGACTGACAAATGTTCAGAGGTGTGACTTCGAAATATTCATACGCGTTAACGCGAGCTACCGATCAGTAACTAAGTAAAATACCTACTACACCGCGAAAGAGTGGAATAAATGCAACTCCAATTATTTGTATAGATTTAGATTAGCTCTTACCTGTTTGGCCAGTAAGAAATATCTTCTATCGCATGATGTGCATACGGTGCATACGCATGTTGGTAGTACGGCGAGTGATGTTGGGTAGGGGTGTCGTACTGGAGGGGGTACAGCGGCGCGGGTGCCGTCGCGGGTGCCGACGTCGTAGGGGGTGCTGGGGCGTACTCGATGGGGGCAGGGTACGCGTGGGGCGGCGTGCGGTAGGGCGCGGGGGACGCGGTCGGCTGCGGGGAGCTGTTCCCTTGCGATGCGCTCCAGTAGCCCGAGCTCCCCGCCCACGTGTAACTACCGTTCGTTGCGGCTACCGTGCGTTCGGTGTTACTGTATGTTGCTGTAATGGAAGTTAAATACAATAAAATATAAGTATTCTTATATTATTTTAGCAAATAAATTATTTCATTTCATTTTAGGTTTTATTGTAATTTGTATGATAGCCGACGTCCATTTAATAGTAAGTAGGTACTCATCGTCGCCTATGAACATCAGAACTATCAAATGTATCACTGATGCGTTGTCAGTGTTGTCACCGTTTTCGGCCAAGAATCTTTCTTGGCCGAGAACGGAACAGAGAAGTAAGGAATACTTATACTTCATTTATCGTTCTTATACTTCTTATCGTTATCTTATCTTTACGTTATCTTGTACTTATCGTTCTTATACTTCATTGTAACTGGACCTTTATTTTATTACGTGGAGTTTTACATCATTTTCGTTAAATACTTTATTCAGAGATGTTTCATTCATACGTTTATTCTATTAATAACCTTCTATTGATAAATTAATTATTAATTTGTGTATAGAAAGCCTCTTAAGATGCTAGAAGCGTCTAATTGGTAATTTCACGAATTAGAAATTCATCTTTAATATTTACTCACACTGACACACTGACTTTTAAATTTATTTTCATACTTTTAAGCTTAGCAAGCATATGAAAAGTGCAAACAAAAAGTTTTACGGTGTTGCGATACTTACAAGGTGGCGATAATGTGCGAGGTCGCGACGGGGGTCGCGGCGGGTACGGGGCGGGTCGACGTGACGCGTTGCTTGACCCGTACAGGGACTGTGACGTCACGAACCAGCCTCCGACTAACATAGTCAATACAAATATCGTCAATAATATCAGGCGTTACTTTAAGGAAATCCATTGTTAATCCGCAACTACAATGTATGGTTAGTATGTAGGTACCTTTAAAAATGTGTGACACTTCGCTCCCTCCCACTAAAATAGACAGAAGTATTACCAAATACCAACGTACATAATATCAGAACGAACATTGTTTTGCCCCGAAACGAAGCAACACCAGTTTATGTTGAAAATTCGAAGCCGCTTTGCAAGGGAATGTAAAAATCCTCATACTCACATTGTGGATATTGGTGTGGAGACGAACTCTGCTGAGGATAATGCGTTCCAACAAAATCCCTTTGATAGTAACCCTCTGGTCTTTCTTTCGCGTCAAGAAACGCTTTAGCGAACGGGTTGTACTTTATCTTGAGAGATGTGACTTCTTCATTTTGGTATGCGGTCACTGCTATGAACTGCGTCTCCGGGAACGGATATGTCATTATCCGACGGAGGTCCGTTCCAACTTTGACCAAGTGAACTCGTGGCTCATACTTGTGTAGTGAGTTGAGCATTATCTAAAATTTTAATAAATTATTATTATTTAACAAAATATCTACCTGAAAAAGTATAGCGGGACCGAAGTTGGATATACATTTTAATTTGCAGTCGTGAATTGTAGCTCTGTTTGCGTTTTGAATCTCATTTGGTTCGGACATTTTTAAGCGCGGACCCGACGTCCATGGTATCTAATAATAAGTCAATGTTAATAACCACCAAACGAGCAGACGAGACAAGTTGACGACTTAGGCAAGAGGGTGGTAGCCAGCGGACCGGGCTTCAGTTGTATCAATAAAAAACGGAGGCAGTCATCAGGACTGTCGACAGAAGTGAAAACTTAAACCTAAACTAAACTTTAGAAAATAACTTAATAGGTACAATAGTATGTAAGTAAGCAGACCGCTGCGCATCACCGGTGCGACGCACTAGCATGTCGGTAACGCGAACCCATAAGATTTTCCCCTATGAAAAGTGCGCAACGCGGCTATAGAAGTTTTCACTTCAAATAATGTTGTGGTATCGTACAAAACCTACTGAACAGATTACGTTGAAGATTGGCAAAATAACTCATATTAAGTAGTATTCTTTGTACCCTGGGGGTAAGTAGGTAAGTCTAGGTATCTTTCGATCAGAGTAGTCTTTAAAATATGGCCTGTATGAAAGATTGTGATTTGTATTGGATACCTATCTTTACATAAATATTATTTTCCTTATTCCAAAATATTGACACTCGATAGACTTGGCCTTTCATTCCATACACCTCTCATTTACAATAAACAATATACTTAGCATTGATAGTGAAATTGTTGTGAATGCGTAAAACATTAATAACGTTTAACATGAAGATGATCTGTAAACATTGCGCTGAGACAATAATTATTACAAATGATAGTGCGTACAGGCAGCCGCTAAATAGTTGGTAAAGCTACAGATTTCACACCGAGACGTCAACATATGGATCTGGATGTATCAGATGTTTGCTTTCATGTTCATTCGCACCACATACGAGCGTGAGAAATAACTCCTGTGAAGTAGCGGTAGCTTCGAAACTGTAGCAGTGTACTTAGGAATAACTGCATATCTATTATTGAAAATTTGTATCTGTTATTTCTCAGTAAGAGCTGTTAATTATGCTTCGACCGCTACGTAAAAGAAAGTGGCGGTCGATATTTACTGCATGCTATATGTACCTACATCATACAGCAAAGAACAAAGAAACGGTCAACAAAGAAACGTAGGACGTAACGTAGGATCCGTGAAACTACACAAAATTTAATGATTATAATAATAAATAAATAACGCTACACACTCATAGCCCCACACTAGGTTTCCCTGTGTCGTGGGTGCCATCGACAACATACAAGACAAGAACACACACACCCAGACCAAGAACGGAAATTTAAATTCATCATTCAAATTTCCGCCTCGCTGGGAATCGAACCCAGGACTCTCGGAACGGCGATCCGGCGTGTTAACCATTGCGCCATCCGGGTCGTCAAAAGTAATATAGGTGTAATTTGGGTGTTACATCAATAATAAAAGCATTCGTCACATTTGTCGCTGATAAATAAGAATATTTACCTGTCCATTTCCGTTTGTCTTGTTGGTAAGCTTCACTTTAGCAAACGAAATAGGCTCTTTCATCCAATGTGCGCCAAAGTTGGGACTCTCTGGATGAATGTAGATAGCATTGGAGGGCGGGACTTCAGCCTTGCCACCGGGTACCTGTGGACATAATAAAGTCAAAACATAAAACAAATTTACAAGTGTTTTTAGAAGATTAACGTTAACAGAATTTTATTAAATGTTATTATTGAAATCTTCATGTGTTATACTGACCCATTCACCATTCACGTACTTCCATCGATGTGAATCAACTTGGACAAATTCGAGCAAAACCGTATACATTGCAGTCGGATCCAGGCCACTTGCAGTCACCTTCACCACGGGAAACATTCGCCTAAAACAACGAAACATATTTATGAAATAGGCACTATTGAACCCGCGCTCGCTTCGCTTCGGGAAACTTTTATCTACGTTTACAAATATTAAGTATTATTTAAATCGTTTCTGTTATTTTTGTGGAAATGAGATATTTTTCGCAAATAAAATAGCCTGTCTCATTACAGCTATTCGTACAAAAACCACATCGATCCGTTTTGACTTGAAAAAAGGACAAAAAACACACTTTGGCTTTATAATTATATCATAGTGTACACTGTACACATTGGAATGTGATTCAGCATAATTTCGCAGAAAAATGTTTACCTAATCACAATTTGAAATATATCACAGCCAAGAGTAGGTACGCGTAGTGATGTGCTAACAATTCTTTTAAAGTAGAATGACGTTTCATTCATAATATGTCAACGCTAAGCACTAACGTTGTAGGAAAAGAAAACTTTGATGTTTATATTTGAATTTAAAAAATTGGAAATGGAAGAAATTTAAAAAACATCTTTATTCTCGTTCTTTCACGGGATTTGGACCAGCTGACGAAAAAAAGAAGTAACTCGAAATTAATCACACCTAGTTATCCGCAACTGTAAATGGTCAGATCAGATCTCACAACTGTAGGTTATTGCCTATAAACGTGTCAATTATGACGGGTCTATAATATTTTTGCACTTAATCTCGGTTATAACAAGTTAATCTAAAATTAAATATATTACTAACGCTTGCCTTTTGCTTGTGACCTACCTACTTACTCGTATTAATATTGCATTAAGGTATTCATATTTGTCTTAAAATGTAAAAAACCGATAGACGAGTGGACGACAAATGGACGACTAAATGGAAATCACCACCTATGGATGGATGGGATGAAGAGTATCATCGACGCCTTGCTGATCAGAGTAGAAATAGGGAACCCGCTTTAAGCAACAATATCTTCTTCTGCTGTACTCTAATTCATTATTTTCTTATCTTATATTTTGTACATTAAATATTTTTGGTGGAATTTAAATACACGATAAATACAAAAAATAGCAGCTTATAATTAGCAGTACCTATACATAATTTACGTCCAAGTAATTTAGTACCAAGCACGCAGTGCAGATTTAGGTCTGTCAGAAGATTCTTCAAGGGTAGAGGTAGTCGTGGCTCATCGAACAGCATTGATTAGTAAACCCGCGTTAATGAGTGAGGCCTACAGTGTTAATAGTTGAAAACTAGCCGCCCTCAGCGACCGGTTAGCACGGGCGAATGTGTTATATGCGTTCATTCTGCAAAAGAGATGCGCTATTTATGTTCTTGAGTATGACTTTGAGATGGTAGTTTGTGATGCTATATGTATGTAGCTACTATCTATACGTATAATATATTTTTTTATTTTAATAGCCGACAAACGAGCAGTCCAGCAATCTGTAGGAAGTCGGGTACTTAGTCGTTCTTTACCCCATGGACATCAAACATCAAAAGCATCATCAATGCAATTGCCGACCAAGAAACAACTGAACAACAATTAAAAAAACTATGTCGTTGGTAATTAAAACAATTTGGATTTTTGGACATCTTTGACCGTTAGTAACCCAGTGCAGCGCACAAGGAAGTTACAAGGGCTTATTCCACTCCACTTTAAGTAATTTTAATACCACCGGAAGAACTCTAATGCGGAAAAAAGAAATTACCAATTTTCTTGGTCGGTCATAGTGTCATAATATATGTACATATAAATAGCAAAATACAATGTACGAATAATAAGATATTCTTACAATAAACCACTACTTTTCGGAGTCGACTGGTACCGTTTTTTACCATTTTCAGTAGAAAAGGGACAAAGAGTATTTTTTATGTAGGTACCTATATAAATTTCTGTTCGTGTGTATAATGGAGGGGTTAGTTGCCAACCCTAATATTGTAAGTTTTTATGTCACCCGATGGCCTCCGCTATGCCACAGATTAAGTAATAGTACCTACTCCGTAGCTATGCCTTAACGATTGCTATCTGATGATAACAAGTTAGACCGTCGGCTTTACGTTGTTTTGATGAGCATTTCCTATATAATTTAAGGTATGGTGTTTGTAACTCAGTGCGAATCCTGTGGGATACTGATATACTATAATAACTCACATAGAATATAAAATAAATGTTGCAGAACAACGTCTGCCGGGTCATCTAGTACTTATCTAAAAACTTTCTTGTATCGCTATTAACTAATACATGATGTATTTCATTTAATGTACGCAATTCATTGACTTCTCTCTAACAATATATCCCTGATTACGTAGTTTCTTCGTAAGTGCATGTACCGTAATTTTATAGTTATTCTCGTCTTCAACCTTCCCATTAATTTTATGTACACAAAGCACGCTGATTAGTCCCAGATGTTTTAGACGTTAAATAGGTACATGACTTTACTTAACTACACGGTCAAGTCAGGCTATAAACAAAGGCACCATATTGTTTCATTTTATTTCTTAGTCATTTATGTACCGAACACGTATGGTATGTATGGTACGAACCCGAGTAGATAGAATCTGAGGTAATCCCAGTCGGTATTTGAGTTTTATTTGCTGAGTTGTAAATTTGTGATAAATAATATTTCATTGTGATCGTGCATTATCTTTATTTTAATACGAGTATGTCTCTAACTAACCAATAATAACTCTATCGAATCTGAATCTGTGGCTTCAACCCATTAAAGGCCCACCATAGAGCACGGGTCTCTCCTCATACATGAGGAGGCCTAGAGCATACTCCACCATGCTGCTCCAATGCGGATTGGTGGAGCAGTTAGTGGCCAACCCAGGTATCGCAAGTATGCTGCCCGAAGGCCTCTGATATGGCGTAACTACTGCTATCTAACGATAAAAACCTGTACCGACGGCTATACATGCTCTACAAAGCACGGAAATATTGCCTCCAGCGAGGGGTTTCTCATCCAACTACCGACCGCGCCTGTTGCTAAACTCGGTGGATTATTAAGGATTGACATAAGCCGCCGGGCTATGAGCGAACTGAATCTGCACATTTATTTTTTTATGAAAGTGGCATTTGTTTTCTACATAGATTTTACATTACATTTTTCTTATTTTGTCATTTACTCTAAACATGGTATCGACGAGCTAACCTGAATAGGTACGTATACGTATTGAAGTTGAATATTTAACCTACTCTAATCTGTATAACAGAAATGGATCTATTCCCAGGGGCTATTCAGCTTTCTTAGTATTGGGAAAGTAACCTAAAGTAAAGGTTTGACGTTTTATTACGTCTTTCAGGCGGCACTGTATACACACAAACAATTTTTTTACCATAAACTTTTAAGGAATGGGCTTTAAGGGGCTTGGCTAATGTTGTTATAATAATACGTCAAATAATTCGTTCACAATCATTAATTGGTTTTCTGTATCTTATACCTCTTGGACTTTCTTTTTGACCTTCTTTATAAGATTTTGCAGCTTTTTTGGATTATTTCAATGATTTACCAGGAAATGTAGACAGACATACAGTTATAGATTTAACAAACAGAAGGACATTATGAAAGTATTCAAATCTCTCACCGTCCATTCTTAGTGACTATCATTTCATTAGTGAGCGTCTGAAAGCGGACCCAAAGCTCTCGGTCGTCGAGAGCAACATTGACTTCCCGCTCGCGACCGCCCCGCGACCCGCCGCCGCCCACCGTCGGCTCCACCGCGCTCAGGATGTGAGATGCTGCCATGCCGCAACTAAAAACAAATATAAAAATAATTGAAAATACACCTACTGATTATACTTCTAATATTATAAATGCGAAAGTCTGTGAGGAAGTATGGATGTATTTTTGTTACTTTTTCACGCAAAACCTACTGAACTGATTTAGATGAAACTTTGCAGTAATATAGCTTAAACAATAACATATAGGCTACAATTTATATAGATTTCAAAAGAGTTGTCTCAAAGAGTTGTCTTGGCGTGCGCTGCCTAAACCGTTGCTGGAGTTAAGTACACGAAGATAAAGTACCGTGGGATTGTTTGTCTTAAATAGTCCTATATAAAAGTCCATGACACCATAATTATATCTAATTCTTATGTGGAAGGCACTACATATCCAAAATAGTGAGTTATAAATACAATTGTCGTCTTCCGACTACGAAGCGGGCGATGCTGCCAGTAAAGTATTAATTACTTAATTATTTATATATAGATATATATTATATTTCTTGTAGATGGTAAATTAATAACATTAACGCATTAGGCTACTCACCAGTTATGTTAGTGTGTATACACCTTATATAAGGTTATAGAAAAGACAACTTATAACATCTTCTACTCACTTTAGCAGATGATCCAAGCTATTGGTATTCTCTACCAGCGTTCTTTTTAAGAACTCTACCACATTTAGTAATTAATACCTACAGTACCTATTGGGGACGCGTTCCATAAGGGACCAATACGTTCAAAACATTCCTTTTTCCATAGAAAATGAGTCGTTTTTTATATATAATATGTACTGCGTATACATGACAAAGTCTAAAATAACAATAATAATAACATTTTACCTTGAATGCTTAATTTGAAATTCTTTATGCAGAATATATTAAAATTCATTTATTTATTGTTGTATAAAAATGGTTGACACATTAATTTATTCAGGTGTTAATGCGAAACTACGTTTGTTAATAATACATTTATTTATCACTTTCTTATCTCTATTCGCCTTTATAATTAGTACCTACTTATATAATCATTTTAAAGTTTAGCTTGTCTATAAATCGGCACAGTAAAGAAACGATCTTCTAGCTCCAATCGTGTTTTATTGTTTCAAATAAGCCGAATCTGACGAACTACCTGATAATAGGTCTCTACAGACATCTGTTATGCCAAAGACATGAATGATGCGTTGCCGGCTAGAAAAATCTTTTATTACTAGCTCTCTAACACTAGGCATATGTTGATTCTAGAAGGAGTGTTAGGTAGCTCTTCGGCAGATAGAACAGTACATCAGTACATACATGAGTACCGACAGAATTAAACTGGGTTCTCTTGGTCGTACAAAGTCTAATAAACTTCAACATCAGAGACCAGACACCATTACGTTGCCTGTGGTTAGGCAAATCAGGTTGGCTTGTACTCAAGGGTAGATAAAGAACGTTACCGACCTAAATGATGAGGAAGTTTTACCGGCGGCATACGTGCATTATGTCATACACGAGTATCATTCATATTCCATGAAGCGGTAAAAACTTACATCGTACACCTACGTCTTTAATCACTAAGGAAAATTAATATAAGTTCATAAAAAACTGTAAGATGGTGATTTTATAATTGAAAGATTCCGTGTCGACGAGAAGAAATCCCTTTCAGATGGCTTGGGTACCTAATAGTCTATTCGGCTAAATAAAGTGGTCATAGCCCGAGCGGCTTGCGTCGATCAAGTGATCGACCGATTTAAGCAACAGCGGGCGCGGTCAGTAGTTTAGCGCGGTCAGTCAATGGGTGACCGCTAGTGGCTTAAAGTTTAAAGTTTCTGTCCTTCGGATGGCATATAAAGCCGTCGGTCTCGGGTTTTATCGTTAGACAAGCAGAAGTTGTTGAGCCATGTCGGAGGCCTTCGAGCGGCATAAGAACTTCCGATATTTGAATTAGCCACTAACTCCTCTATTAATTCACTATACCACAATAATTAGTGTGGTGGAATATACTCTTAAAGATGAGGAGAGATCTGTGCTCAATATTAGGCCATTAATGGGTTGAAGCCAAGCCAAGTCAAGTCTATTCGGTAATATATTAGAGAATACACAAGAGAATAACAATCGCAACCTACACAATACAATATGGCATGACGGGTTTTTAATTATAGATTTTTAAATTGAAGATGGCAGACGCCAAAGAATTATCGACAATTCCGTAACTTACTTGTGTCCGTAACAAATAAAAATCAGGAGAGTACTAGTACTAACTTCACAAATTCATTACACCGAAAACTAAATCTAGGTAAAATTATGGTTTCAAGTACCTAAAACTTAAAGTGTGTTTTGCCGCGCCCGCACGCTTGCAAAACCTCAACAAGCCTTTACAAATTCAAACATGTGGATAGAATTTTTGGCTTGGTTTGTGTATGTTTGCAAGTGTTTGTAGCCGATCCGTCGAGTGTCGGTTGGAAGTCGGCGGAAGAGAATTCAGTCTCGTTTGTGCACTGGTGGCGAACAGTGACAGTCGTACTCGTACGTGTTCCTTGTCAAAATGAGCTACTCGTCAAATGAAAACGTATCAAGTATTTTGTGGAATGTTACCAGAGAGTTTTTTAGTTGTTTGAGAGTTTCGTTTCCGTTTATGTTTTTTCTTGTACTCGTATTTATCTATACATCTATACAAATAAATAAAATTGGAGTATTTGTTTGTAATATTACAATAACCGCTTTTTACTATGTATGTATATGCAAAAATAACATTTTCACCATTTTTGTGTGTCAGTCTGTCTGTCTGTTTGTTTGGGCTAATCACTGGAACCGCTGGACCGATTTTGACGGGACCTTCACTGGCAGATAGCTGATGTAATAAGGAGTAACTTAGGCTACTTTTATTTTAGGATATTTAGGATCACAATGTCCGCCATACTTGCCTCTTTAGAACACACGCGCTCGCAAGCTTGTCGCGTGTCGCAAGATAGTCATGTTTCGTTCCCCAAATCAAGCGAAACGTCTGTATACGTGTGTAGTTTGTGGCAAGCAGCAAGGTTGCGGACGCGGCATTAAAGCAGTTGCGACCTGCCGCACTGCCGATGAAAAACGTGACATTTATAAGATCACTCAGTCAGTCCGGCGCGGCTGTCTTATTTATTATAATATCTAATTAAAGACAATACTTAATTTGATTTTAGAAAACAGATAAACATCCAGGCTGTGAATATCGACCCAAAAAGCGGAAACGTTGCAATCTACATCAATTTTTTTATTGCAGATTCATAATTAGATTTAATTGTGCGTCCTGCTTGCAATGGTCCAAGTCTCGCGGCTCTACGACCAATATAAAATTTTGTACAGCGCTAAAACTAACCTAATTTTCATTCCTTATCTCAAAAGTTTATCGACTCTGGTGAACATTTTCAATTATGTGGGTTACAGCATTTCCACTTTTTGCGACGATCTGTAATTGTATTATAACGATTATTACCTAATTGATCTCTGACTACAAACCATATTCGATACTAAATTCTACCAACTAACACATGTTGTGGAAGTGGAATCCTAGTTATTTTTATAGTTTGAAGGTTTTGAATTAAATTAAGATAATATAGACGTATAGACAGCAAATTATTGATGGCAATATTGTGAGTCACAATTAGCAGGCGTGACCAGCCAATACAGTTAATTTTTATAGTGGTTACACTAAGGTGTTACGCTGAAGATTAGTCACTCTTCGTCGGTATTTTTATATTATTAGAATGTTTGACTTGTGGTGTCGACTTTATCCGCTTTTTTAGGGTTCCGTAGTCCGTCCGTTTGTACATACGACCGTCTACGTGACAGAGACTCTTAATACAGGTCTGGATAATTTTAATTTAAGGCAGATTTCGCAATCGTCCGAGCTATTTTAGAATCAATACAGTATTTGTATAGTAGCTAATTTTGTTTCAGGTGTTTGCTGTAGAGACAATTTAAAAAGCAGGATCTCTACTTTTTATATTTATACGTCACAGATAAATGTGTAACGATCATTTATTTTTTTACTTACACTGGTCAGTATATAAGAATAAATGTAAGGTACACTACTTATCACTACATAGTATAAAACAAAGCCGCTCTCCGCCTGTCTGTCTGTTTCTAAGCTTTCTTCTATTTAACTACGCAACGGATTTTGATGCAGTTTATGCAGCATTTCATTTTTATTTAGACAATTTATTCCCGAAGGTTTATAAGTTTGTACATACAAAACATTTTAATTAAGTATTTGTATAATAGAGAAAGTTCCGTGTCTTGTGATGTACTTAGCCGTCAAAAAAACTATTTTGGAGCGCTTACAT